>SEYY01023017.1:0-17500 GCA_009176605.1 Armadillidium nasatum | reverse complement strand
GGAGCAACTAACCTCTGATCTTTCACTTATTTTAAATTGAGGCAGAGAAAACATGGTTGTTTTCAATGCCTCAAAAACTCAATTCCTTCATCTCTCCACTCGACACAGTCTTCCACACAACTATGATATCTTCTTCGAAAACACACAACTCAAGCCTTCTTCTGTCCTTAATATTCTTGGTGTTTCTTTTTCTCGTGATCTTTCTTGGAAAGATCTCATTACTTCTCTTTCTAAACAAGCTTCTAAGAGGTTGGGTGTTCTGAGGCGCCTTCAGAATTACTTCACGCCACCCCAGTTGCTTGCTCTGTATAGGGGTGTTGTTCGCCCCTTTATGGAGTACGCTTCGCACATCTGGGGTGGTTCCACACACACAGCTCTCCTAGAGAAGGTGGAGTCTAGGGCTTTTCGTCTCATCTACTCTCCTGCTCTTACTAACTCTCTCCAATCTCTTTCTGCCCGTCGAATGGTTGCGTCACTCTCTCTATACTATCGCTATTACAACAGACACTGCTCTTCTGAACTCTCTCGTTGCATACCTCCTCCATTGAGAAGAGCTTGTGAGACACGACTTTCTAAACAGTCTCATCCTTTCTCTGTCCAACTCTCCGACCCCAGGCTTAACTGCTATGCTCAATCTTACATATACTCTACTGGTAAAGTCTGGAACACACTCCCTTCATCTATTTTCCCAACTTCCTTTGACTTGCATACTTTCAAACGCCGTGTATCTGGACACGTCGGCCTCCATTGACCATGAAATAGATCTTTCCCGGCTCCGGTGGAATTTGGTAGGTCTCTGGCCTTTGTCCACCGGAGGAGATATAAAATATATATATATATATATATATATATATATATATATATATATATATATATATATATATATATATATATATATATATATATATATATATATATATATATATATATATATATATATATATATATATATATATATATATATATATATATATATATATAATGTATGTGTGTGTGTGTAGTTTCTCCTAAATATGTGACTTCGGTCTCGTAACAATAAAAATGAGTAAGGTCCTGACGTATTCCTTCTTGAACTGTTTTGTCTATGAATATAAATCTTTCCTTCTTGCAGAAAGCGTATATTGAATCTGTGCTACAAAAAAGATACATCCGTCAACTATCTTCATGGTACTTTGATATCGGTACTTTTCGAATTTTTCCTTATACCTTGATAGGAAGGTTTAGAAGTATCTCAGATCTAATATTCTTATCACTGAACCCCAACAGGGCTTCTATAAAGAGTTTCTTTCATGTCCCTTTTTCTTATCTTTGACTCTTGGTCTTCTGCTCTTTGACATCTTGGAGAATCTTTTGCTGTAGCTCTGGTAGTATAGAAGGTGTTCAGGGTATATATATATATATATATATATTATATATATATATATATATATATATATATATATATATATATATATATATATATATATATATATATATATATATATATATATATATATGGTAAAGGTGGAGTTTGTTTCTGAGTTTCGATTGTTAAAAAATATCGAAAATCGAAAATATCGGAGAAGCCTATCGTAAACAAGAGAGTTGCCAGAGGTACTATTACTAGACATACACACAATTATTATTACTTACTTTTCTAGCAGAACCTAATTCGACTTATCATAACCTGAACTACCGAAGTTGCCGTAAAAGAGGCCTAACCTACACAAGAAGTTGCCGTAAAAGAGGCCTAACCTACACAAGAACCACATCCGACCACAATGTAAATAAAACACAAACTAGAATTCTTTTAGGGATATAATATCGATTAAAAATAAAATATCGACATAAAAAAATATCGATATAAAAAATATCGAAACTCAGAAACAATCTCCACCTAAGTCTATATATATATATATATATATATATATATATATATATATATATATATATATATATATATATATATATATATATATATATATATATATATATATATATATATATATATATATAATTGAAATTAATATTAGTACATTCAACAAGTTTTAATTGCATTTCTATACAGCAGAACGGAATTGGATTAAGATATTCCTGTAATCAATTAAAAGTAATCAACATATCAACAATTTTAAGTTTTTTCCATACTATATATATATATATATATATATATATATATATATATATATATATATATATATATATATATATATATATATATATATATATATATATATATATATATATATATATATATATATATATATATATATATATATATATATATATATATATATATATATATATATATATATATATATATATATATATATATATATATATATATATATATATATATATATATATATATATATATATATATATATATATATATATATATATATATATATATATATATATATATATATATATATATATATGATATCGTGGAGATAATATGAGAATAAAACAAGTACCATACACCACAGCTGATTAAGTAGCAGGTAACATAAAGGAGATGTTATTAAAGATGTTCAAACTCTCTTGACTCTCTTTCTCTGCGACGTGACGTTGGCGCACTCTTTCTTTTCTATAGGTACTATAAGGGCAGGTGCTCGAGGGAGTTAACCTCTGACATTCCACTACCTTTGCGTCGCCCTCGTTGTGAGGGCATATATATATATATATATATATATATATATATATATATATATATATATATATATATATATATATATATATATATATATATATATATATATATATATATATATATATATATATATGTAAATGATCCTAACACAAAGAATGACATTAATACAAAACAATGATTAATGATCCTCACACAAAAGAATGTCATTTTAATACAAGAGAGTGACATTTAACACAAAAGAAAGATTAATGGTTAAAAACACCTTGCGGTTAGGGTTAAATTTAAGCTTAAAAAAGGTCGAACACCTGAATGCTTTTAAGGTAAAACCTGAATGCCATTAAGGTAAGCACCTACTGGTTAGGCCTAAGGGACAAAGCTTATTTCAGCTTCCTCACTTTGGAATGTGTAAAAGCTCTTCAGTTATAAGGCAAACGTTGAGCTGACAAGATGCTCTTTACTCTTAAATGCAAATTTATATCCGATGTTACTTCATGGAAAGTTGCTCATCCTGACAAAAACTTAACTTTAATGTTTAGTCTCAAACCAAGCGTTTAGCAATATTTTTCGTGCTCTACCCTGTCACATAATGGAAATAGACCTCTGTTCATGTCAGTATCAGACTTAATACGCATATTCCAAGAAGTGGATAACTGGACAAAAGTAAAATGTATCCTTGACAGTGCTAATAATGAAAAAGACATAATATCCTCAGGAGGAGGAGAAACAAATACCAGTCAACTAACTCACGTCTTGAATGAATGAAATTGATGGAGACCCAAGCCTGAAGGAATATTCAGACATTCGTTAATAAGGTTCCTTGTCGCTGGTAAAGATAAAATTACAGCCTTCTTGAAAATGCACGAAGATTTTGCAAAACTTCTTGCTAAGGCGGATATGTTGGATGCCATTATTAACATAACCCACAATGTTGTGTATACTGCATACACAGAAAACTATTTATACGACGAACAGTGTGCACCAGTGATGTCCTGTTGTAGATGTTAAAAAGTTTATCCACTAATAGACTGAGCGAATGAAGACTGAAAATTTAAATGACTGAGATTTGGCTTTCTCCTCCCTATGTCACAACGTAAGGACTTCAGTTTAGAAGAATATATCATGTGCACGGAATACTATAAATCAGCTTCAATCCTGTTGAAATATTTTTCACAATGGGAGAGTCTTAAGAAAATATAAATGAGTGTGTTGCTAAAAAATATACAGGTGAATGTTTTATATGGCTGTGTTTTTAAAATATATATGCATTTCTTTTAAAATATAATTGTGTTCTTAAAAATATACATGTGAACATTTTATAAGGCTGTTTTTTTTAAAATATTTGTATTTCTTTTTAAAAATATTTTTCCATTATCTAAGTATCAATATACAATCTGATTTTGTATTTTAATAATAAAATGTTTCGAAATTTTTTCTATATATATATATATATATATATATATATATATATATATATATATATATATATATATATATATATATATATATATATATATATATATATATATATATATATATATATATATATATATATATATATATATATATATATATATATATATATATATATATATATATATATAATATATATATATATATATATATATATATATATATATAATATATATATATATATATATATATATATATATATATATATATATATATATATATATATATGAACACACACACACACACAAGTGTTTTATTATTTTCTGGTCATTGCTCATTATGAATGATAAGGAGACAGTTAATAAATTCTATTTTAATACACGATATCCTTAAAGTTATGGTGGCTTTTGAAAATTTGCAGCACAATTCCCAGAAATTGATAAAAAATAATTTAAACATTACTTGGAAGGTGAAGAAGCATTTACTCTACATAAGCTATTACGTAAAAAAATTAAAACACGAAAACCTCTAGCCTATCATGTTGATAATATTTGGCAAATAGATTTAACAGATATGAATAAATATAAAGCTTATAATGATGTATTTCAATGTATATTATTTGATATAGATATTTATTTCGAGGCATTTATTGTTGAAAGAATTAAATGATTAAAAATCAAAGACGGTTGCAGAAGCGGTAACAGATATTATATAAGAGGATAGCAGGTATCCTTCTATACTTCATTCAGACAAAGAGATGGAGTTTCTCGGCCCTGAGTTCCAAGAGCTTTTGGCCGAGTGCGATATGGGGTATTACAATACCTTTTTACCTAACAAAGCTGATATTGTTGAGTGTGTACAAAGAACTATCAAGGAAAGAATGCATGGATATTTTACTAAGGGGAATATATTTAAATATATTTATATTTTACAGGACTTGGCCTACTTTTACAATATATTGTAATCATATCATAGAACAATTAAGAAAACACTTCTTGAGATGGTTAAAACAAAACCGTCACTCGATCAACGGAATGTCTGTGAAATAAGAGACAATACAGGTATTAAAGTTGATGACTATGTAAGCCTATCTAGAACTGATGGGAATTTCGGGAAGGGTTATGAAGTAGGATGATCAAAAAAAGTTTTTAAATTAGATTCTTTCAGAGAGTTCTCTAGAGATGGTTTAAATTTATATTATCTAAAGGATCTAGATGGTGAGAAAATAAAAGGAGGGTTTTTATTGACAAGATGTACATAAATTAGGCTTGATGAAAAGAGCAGCGTATATGAAATCGAATAAATTTTAGGCGATAAAGGTAAAGGAAAATTAAACAATATCTTGTGAAATAGATAAGGTACCCTGGCAAATTTAAAAGTTATATAAAAGCGAGTGATGTAAAAAATATTAATATTCTTAGGAACCATCATGGAGAGTGAAGATCACTTTTGTCTCATACTTCCCTCCTCTGCATCATTAGGTTTACATCCTGACAACAAGAATATCAGATTTCACTACATAATTGCTACAGAATGCTAATCATGAAAGAGAAATATATGGAAATAGGTTTATGTGAAATCATTCTTGATGCAGAAATAGAGAATATAACATCTACCAATGAAACTTTGGGAATATGGGTAAATAGAATGTTTGCTGAAAAAATCTTAAAAGCCAATGCTGAAAAGAATGTTTTACCCTTAAAACGTAACGGAAATGAATACTATTTTAGGAGTATTGATGTAAAACGGGTTTTACACGATTCGCTAATTATCTATTCCTATGTGTAAAGATTTAATATTTGAGGTGACTAAAAGGCCAGATGATGATCATTATATTGTCACTAAGCTCAACAGCAAAAAATTTAAATTTAAACAATGAAAATTTGATCATTTTACACTGTGGAAATTGGTTTAAGGAGATTTATTCTACTGTAAATAAGGCAATTAATTGGATGCTTCAATTAAAAAAAAAGTTCTTTCTCATTTTTACAATTACATATATATATATATATATATATATATATATATATATATATATATATATATATATATATATATATATATATATATATATATATATATATATATATATATATATATATATATATATATATATATATATATATATATATATATATAATCATTTCCTAAGTTCTAAATTCGTTCACTTCGTAAATTGAAAAATAATGGAATAAAAGTTTGCACTTTTGAGTCAAAATATGTTCTCTTCTTTGTGAAATACCTCTAAGCTGTATTAACACCCAACTTTTTTAATTTCATTTATATCTTCACCTTTCTTTACCTTGCTACGCTTAGCAGTTTCATGCATCTCATCTGCTTATAATAAAGTTAGATATTTACTTTATTTCAATTATATTTTATTTATCAAAAAAAAAAAAATAAAAAAAAAAAAAAAAATATATAATATATATATATATATATATATATATATATATATATATATATATATATATATATATATATATATATATATATATATATATATATATATATATATATATATATATATATATATATATATATATATATATATATATATATATATATATATATATATATATATATATATATATATATATATATATATATATATATATATATATATATATATATATATATATATATATATATATATATATATATATATATATTTTATTTCACCTCTGGTGGGCAAAGCCAGAGGCCTACCAATATTCCACCAGAGTTAGGGGGAAAGTCGGGAACATGGTCTAATTAAAGGCCGACATGACCTGATACATGGCGTTTGAAGGTGGCTAAGTCATAGGAAGTTGGGAAAATAGATGAAGGAAGTGTGTTACAGACTTTACCAGTAGAGTACATGTAAGATTGAGCATAGCGGTTAAGTCTGGGGTCACAGAGTTGGACAGAGAAAGGATGAGACTGTTTAGAAAGTCGAGTCGCACGAGCCCTTCTCAGTGGAGGAGGTATGCGACGAGAGAGTTCAGAAGAGCAGTGTCCATTGTAATAGCGATAGTAAAGAGAGAGTGACGCAACATTTCGACGGGCAGAAAGAGATTGGAGAGAATTAGTGAGAGCAGGAGAGTTGATAAGGCGAAAAGCTCTAGACTCCACCTTTTCCAGGAGAGCTGGGTGTGTGGAACCACCCCAGATGTGTGACGCATACTCCATACAAGGGCGAACAACACCCCTATACAGAGCAAGCAACTGGGGTGGCGTGAAGTAATTCTGAAAGCGCCTCAGAACACCTAACCTCTTAGAAGCTTGTTTAGAAAGAGAGGTAATGTGATCTTTCCTGGAAAGATCACGAGAAAAAGAAACACCTAGAATATTAAGAGAGATAAAGGCCTGAGTTGCGTGTTTTCGAAGAAGATATCGTAGTTGTGTGGAAGATTGTGGCGAGTAGGGAGATGGAGGAATTGAGTTTTTGAGGCATTGAAAACAACCATGTTTTCTCTGCCCCAATTTGAAATGAGAGATAGATCAGAGATTAGTTGCTCCAAGGCCACCCTCCTTGCCTCTATTAACTGTTGTTGGGAGGGGTGCCTTTCAAAATGAAAAGAGTAATGAAGGGTGGAGTCATCAGCATAGGAGTGGATAGGAGATGAGGTAATAGAGAGAAGGTCATTAATGAAAAGCAGAAAAAGTGTTGGGGATAGGACAGATCCTTGAGGAACACCACTATTAATAGATTTATAGGATGAACGGTGGCCGTCTACAACAGCTGCTATAGAACGACCAGAAAGGAAATCAGAGAGAAGGATCACAGAGAGAAGGATAGATTCCGAAAGAGGGAAGTTTGGAAATCAAAGCTTTGTGCCAGACTCTATCGAAAGCTTTCGATATGTCTAGCGCCACAGCAAAAGATTCACCGAAATGCCGAAGAGCGGAGGACCAAGAGTCAGAGAGAAGGGAAAGAAGATCAACAGTAGGGCGTTTCTTACGAAAGCCATACTGGCGATCAGAGATAAGATTAGAAGAATTGAGATGTTTCCAAATCTTCCTGTTAAGGATAGATTCGAAAACTTTAGAAAGAACGGAGGTTAAAGAAATGGGACGGTAGTTAGAGGGATTGAGAGGGGTTCCCCTTCTTCGGCACAGGCTGAATGAGCGCACGTTTCCAGCAAGAAGGGAAGGTTGAAGTAGAAAGACATAGACGAAATAGTTTACCAAGGCAGGGTGCAAGCTCGGAAGCACAAGTTTTGAGAAACACAGGAGGGATACCATCAGGACCGTACGCCTTCTTAGTGTTAAGCTCAGAGAGAGCAGAAATGACATCTTTAGAAGAAATTACAATTTTAGGCATAAATGAGTTGGAGGGGGTTGAAGGAGTAGGAACAGCTCCGGAATCGTCTAAGGTTGAATTTAGAGGCAAAAGTTTGAGCGAAAAGTTCAGCTTTAGAAGGAAGGCAAACGGCAGTTGTACCGTCAGAAGATACTAGAGGAGGGAAAGAGGAAGAAGCAAAGTTAGAGTTGACATTTTTTGCAAAATGCCAGAAAGGGCGAGAGGAAGAGGAGCCAGAAAGATTATTGCATTTGCGACGGAGAAAAGAGTTTTTGGTATCTCAAAGAATAGATTTTGCACGATTCCGGGATGAAATATAAGTTGCGTGAGTTTCTTTAGTTTGAAGACGACGGTAATCTCTGAAGGCAGCATCCCTGCGGCGGATAGCACGAGAACAAGCAGAGTTAAACCAAGGTTTATTAGGTTTAGTGGAAGGGAAAGAATATGGAATGTACGCCTCCATGCCAGAGAGAATCACCTCGGTTATGCGCTCAGCACACTCTGAGGGACCCCTCCCACGGAAACAGTAATCATTCCATGGAAAATCAGAAAAGTACGACCGCAAGTCAGACCAGTTAGTGGCACCGAAATGCCAGAAACGTCTCCTCGCCGAAGGCGGGGGCCGTTCTTGCGGAAGACTTGAAGAGACAGGACAAGATACGGAGATAAGAAGATGATCGGATGAACCCAGAGGAGGAAAGAGTTTAACAGTATAAGGAGAAGGATTAGAAGTTAGAAAAAGGTCTATAATGTTGGGTTCATCACCAAGACGGTCAGGGATACGGGTAGGGAGATGCACCAACTGCTCAAGGTTGTTCTGGATAGAAAAGTTGGAAGGCAAGTTCACCAGCTGGATCTTGAGAACTAGATGAAAGCCATTGGCGGTGGTGAACATTGAAATCACCTAAAATGATGATTTCGGAGAAAGGAGAAGAAGAAAGAATGTGCTCTATTTTGGAGTTAAGATAGTCGAAGAATTTTGGATAGTCTGTAGAGTTAGGAGATAAGTAGACAGAACAAATGAATTTAGTTGTAGAGTTGCAAGAAAGTTTAAGCCATAAAGTAGAGAATTCAGAAGACTCCAAATTAGAGACACGAGAACAGACATCATTGCGCACATATGCGCAACATCCGCCTTTGGCTGAAAATTGAGGATAGAGACAGTAGGAGGAAACAGAGTAGAGTTTGCTGTCAGAGCACTCAGACACCTGAGTTTCAGTTAAGAACAAGAGATGAGGTCTAGAAGAAAAGAGGTGGTGTTCGACAAGAGTGGAGATTAGAAAAAAGACCACGAATGTTGCAGAAATTAATGAAAAACGAAGACCGTGCACCAGAGCAAGCCGTCATAGAGGTCTTGGTGGCGCCAACCCCATCACTCGAGGCCACAAACTCCCAAGTGGTGATGGGGGAAGGAGTGGATGAGTGGCTATGTTTGGAATCCGCCCCTCTTGGATTCTCCGAGGCAGATTTATGTTTCGCCATTTTGATTAATTTAATAGGTAATGTAAGTGTAAGCGTTTGTAAATTTGTAGGACACATGTGAAGAAGTAGGAAAGGTTGTGGAGCATAGGCACTCCAATGTGAGTCAAGGGTACACTAGAGACCCTCTGAGAAGATGAAACGCGAAAAGGAACGAACCAAAGGGCAACGAGGTGGAACGGAATGGTCTAGCCCATCCTATCACCCCGTGTGTTAAGCCCAGTAGGGGATACTTGCATCGCTTCGGATGGCGTTACATCCTCCCCCTATATATATATATATATATATATATATATATATATATATAATATAATATATATATATATAATATATATATATATATATATATATTGTTTATCGATCTGCGAATCTATATTTCTATCTATCGTTCATTCCATCTCTCTCTCTCTCTCTCTCTCTCTCTCTCTCTCTCTCTCTCTCTCTCTCTCTCTCTCTATATATATATATATATATATATATATATTATATATATATATATATATATATATATATATATATATATATATATATATATATATATATATAATATATATACATATATATTAATTCTTCTACACAGAATAGGCTCTCCTTCACACACATAAAACATTAATACAGACACACACTCTTTTCTTTAAAAAAAATAAATAAGCTTGTAATGACGTCAGCAACAGTAGCCTCGGAGAAGCCCATGGGGCGGGTTCCAAAAATAGCCCCTCATATACCACTTCCCGCGTCACCACTTGGCAGTTGGTGGACTCCGGTGATGGGGTTGGCGCCAGCAAGACCCTGCAGCAGGCTTGTCCAAATGCACGGTCTATTTTTTTCATTAATTTATGCAGCATTCATTGTCCACTCTCCAATTTACACTTCGATGAACATCACCTCTCTTCTTCTTATTCTAGACCTCAACTCAGATGTTTGAGCGTTCTGATAGCAAACCCTATTCTGTTTCCTCCTACTGTCTCTATCCTCAATTTTCAGCCAAAGGCGCTTGTTGTGCATACGTGCGCAACGATGTCTTTTGTTCTTGTGTCTCTAATTTGGAGCTTTCCGAATTCTCCATCTTATGGCTCAAGCTCTCTTGCCATTCTACGACTAAATTCATTCATTCTGTTTATTTATCTCCTAATTCTACTGACTATCTTATATTCTTTGACTATTTAAACTTCAAAATAGAGCACATTCTCACTTCTTCTCCTTTCTCTGAGATCATCATATTAGGTGATTTCAATGTTCACCACAGTCCATGGCTTTCTTCTAGTTCTCATGATGCAGCTCGTAAACGTGTCTTCTATTTCGCTATCCAAAACGACCTGGAGTTCCCTATCATATCCCTGATCGTCTTGGAGATGAGCCCAACATTCTAGACCTTTTTCTAACTTCTAACCCTTCTGTTTATAGTGTTACACTTTTCCTCCTCTGGGTTCCACCGATCACCTTCTTATCTTTTGTATCCTTTTCTATATCTTCAATTCTTCCGCAGGAAAGTCCCCTTTCGGTACCACAAGCTGGTCGGAGTTGCAGACGTATTTCTTTGATTTCTCGTGGAATGATTATTGCTTCCGTGGGAAGGATCCCTCGGAAAGTGCAGAACGCATAACCGAGGTGTTTCTCTCTAGCATGGAGGCGTACATTCCATATTATTTTCCTTCTACTAAACCTAACAAACCTTGGTTTAAATCTGCTTGTTTTCGCGCTATCCGCTGCAGAAATGCAGCCTTCAAGGATTACCGTCGTATTCAAATTCCAAAAACTCACGCTACTTATATTTCATCCAGGAATCGTGCAAAATATATCCTTCGTAACACTAAAATCTTCTTTCTCCGTAGTAAATTCAATAATGTTTCTGGTTCCTCTTCACGTTCTTTCTGGCATTTTGCAAAAAATGTTAACTCTAACTGTATCTAGACATGTCGGCCTCCTTCGATCAAGATAAGATTTTCCCAACTCCAGTGGAATTTCTAGGCCTCCGGACTTTGCCCACCGGAGGATATATATATATATATATATATATATATATATATATATATATATATATATATATATATATATATATATATATATATATATATATATATATATATATATATATATATATATATATATATATATATATATATATATATATATAATATATTATATATATATATATATATAATATATATATATATATATATATATAATATATATATATATATATATATACCCTTATACTTATAATGAGGAAAGTTTTCCGGGAATAGAACAATGCAGTTAAACAATGAAAGGTCGCTGATCACAAAAGGAGACACTTTCCGCTTTATCACTTTTGTATATAAAATTGTTTAATTCGGATAATTAATAAAGGAAATTAATTCATTCTCTATCTGCTCATTTTTCGTATGTAAAACTACTCTCTCAACTTTTCTTAGGTCATCGTGGTTTGAAATTCCCGCTATTTAGTCCAAACTCTCCTACAACTTAGGATCCGAGTCCATAAGCATGTGGGAATCTCCTTTCGGATAAACCTCCCCTCCTCATCTCCAGAACACCCCGCTACCAGACTCCATTCACTCTCATGACGACCATTCAAATTCTCAGATTTCAGGATCTTAACATTATCTCCAATAAACTCAGATCGTAAAATTCTTGAATCCCTGTACATTAAACAATTACAACGAAATCTAAACACAACCTTCTCCTCGACTCCTCTTCTTATAACATAAAGAAAAAATATCAGTAATAATATTCAGTATAATAACCACCTAAATTACATCTATGCCTCAAAAACAAAACATAATAACTCCTCCTTATATATAGTTAATTTATAATCTTAGTGATATTCTTTGTGTATTTGCGGTTTGCCTATTTTTTATTCTAATTTTTGTTATAACTTAACTAACACACTTATTAATCTATTGATTTGCTTACTTTATTTATCCTTATCTTTATTCAAATTATACATTGATAATGAGTCATTACTGACTCGAAACGTTTATATAACTTAATGAAGTGATTATTACTATGATGTCTTCATCAATATATTAATATATTATATATATATATATAATATATATATATATATAATATATATATATATATATATTATATATATATATATATATATATATATATATATATATATACACGCAACAGCTGCTACAGAACGACTGGAAAGGAAATCAGAAAGAGGGTCAAAGAAAGAAGGTAGATTCCAAAAGTGGGAAGAAATCAAAGCTTTGTTCAAGACTCTATATAAGGCTTTCGATATGTCAAGCAAGATAGCAAAAGATTTATCGGAGTACAAAAGAGCGGAGATCACGAAAAGAGCTTCTTTATACCAAAGTCATACTGGCGATCAGAGATAAGATTAGAAGAATTGAGATGATTAGAAATCTAAGGTTTCCAAGTCTATGCTGAAATTTGAGGCAAAGGTTTGATAAAAAAGTTCAGTTTTAACGTAAGGTAAAACGAAAGTTGTGCCTCCAGAAGCTAATAGAGAAGGGATAAAAGAGAAAGAGGAAGAAGAAAAGTTAGAGTTGTCATTTTTTTTTTTTTTTGCATAAGGGAAGTAACCAATCTGAAAACTTTTTGTTTATTTTTTGACCGATTGAGCTGAAATTTACAATATATATGCATTTTTCCCAGCTGAAAACTCGATTTCTGACGTTTTTCTGAGTTTCTAACGGTTTACTAGTAATAGGGGGTCAAAATTCAAAAAGGGATTAAATAGAAGTGGTAAAATAAGGGTCAGAATGATCCAAAAATTCCCCTGTACATTCTTAGCCCCAATCTCTACAATATTAACAGAACATTTGGGAATATTACGGATAGCGTTTGATTATAGAATTTAAAAATATTTTTTGAAAAAAAAATTGAAAAATATATACCCTTCCGGAGAAAAAAATTTCTTAAAAAAAATCCCTGTGTTGTATGCTTTTGAAATTTTTATATTGTTTAGAGGAGGGATGGATCTAAAACGTTTATTTAAGACACTTTTAAAAACTAATTGTTTGATTCGAGATACAGCCTCTCAAAATTTGGAAAATTTGAAATTTCGTCGAAAATTCGGCCATTTACGATAAGCTGTATCTCGAATCAGACAAATAGGTTTTAAAAGTGTTTTAAATAAAAGTTTTAGATCTATCCCTCCTCTAATAAAGTTAAAAAAAGACTTCCAATATATATATATATATATATTTTTTTTTTAAATTTTTTGCCCGAAGGTGTAAATTTTTCAAAGTTGGAAAAAAAAAAAATTTCGACACCTGGTCAAGTAAGGGCATATAACCTGTTTTCTGTTATGCAAATATCAAAACTCTGTAAGAAGTTTTTATAGCCACTAGATTTTGAAAATATACACACCAAATTTCAGACCAATAAAATTTTTTATGCGGCTTCACCGTAGATTTAAATATACCTTAAATTTCAGAAATTACTTCTAAACTTTAAATCCCTCGTAAAAACGTTAGGAATGGAGTTCTTTCGTCGGGAAAAAAGCTATCTATACTGAAATTTTCAGTAGAATCGGATGAAAAAAATTTTTTTTTTCAACTTTGGATCCTTCCCATAATGTCAGTAAGAGTGCGAGAAGAGGAACCGGAAGGATTTAGATTGGATGAGTTTTGGTGCTACAGAGAATATAATATGCACGATTCCGAGGTGAAATACAAGTGAAACAAAATGAATTTAATATTGGAATGACAGAGAGCCTAAGCCACAAGGTGGAAAATTGGGAAGACTTTGTATCCACAGAGAGCATAAGCAAATAGTGATAATTTTAAGGTTTTAATATTTGTTGGACATCTTAAAACACACTCAGAAATTTTGAAATGGGAAGAAAATTAACGACGGTAATTTCGGAAGCAATAATCATTTCAAAGGAAATCAAAGAAACATGAACGAAATCTTATAACGGCACCTAAATGCCACAAATGTTTTCTTGAAATAGTTCTTTCTTGCTGAAAACTTAAAAGATAAAAGAACATACAAAGATGAGAAAAAGATCGGAGTAGCCCAAAGGTGGATCGAGTTAAAAATAATGAGTAGAAAGATTAGAAGTTAAAAAAAAAAGTTTAAAATGTTAGGTTCATCTATAAGGCAATTAGGAGTACGAGAAGTGAGCTGAACCAATTTTTCAAGGTCGTTTGGATAAAGAAATGGAAGGCCCATTCATCATATGTATCGTGAGAACTAGGACAAACCCATTGACTAAAATAACTTAATATGACGATTTCCCAGAAAAGAGAAGAGATGAAAATGTATTCTATTTTGGATTTAGGTAGTCTAACAGTTTATTTAGGACAGTCAGTGGAGATACTAGATAAATAAACAGAGTAAATGAATTTAATAGTGGAATGGCAAAGAACCTAAGCCACAAGGTGGAAAATTGGGAAGACTTCGTATCAGAGACAAGAGAACACCCAAAATTGTTGCACATGTATGCACAAGAACCGTCTTATATATAATATATATATATATATATATATATATATATATATATATATATATATATATATATATATATATATATATATATATATATATATATATATATATATTATAAATAATATATATCACACCGCTCACGGGCTGAGAACGATTCAAGGAGGGGGTGTATAAGCAATAAAAAAATAAAGCAATCCACAAGTTTCACCTAACGCAAATTTAGTAGGTGAGCACAGACGTGGGCCTTAAAGTAACTGAGATTAAATTCAGCAGGAAACACAGAATTGTGGAATTCTAGAGAATTCCACAAAACAGAGGTGGCTGGAAAGAAGGAGGCACCACAACAAACAAGTTTGGAGTTGCCTATGTCTACACAAAATTTATGTGCAGACAATCCACCCTTTGTGCTACGAGGACACCGTAAAGGTGGAGGTATACGAGTGGACAATTTTCTCTAGCATTTGCGGCTGTAGTTCCTATAGAAAAGAGACAGGGCACCAACGATACGTCGCATAGATAAAGGGTCAAGTAGATTTGTATGAGCGGAACAGTTTATAAGTCTTTTAGCCTTTCACTCAACCATATCCAAAAGACGGGTGAAACCGGAGCCACCTCAGATATGAGAATAATACTCCATACAAGGGAAAATGAGGCTATTTTGGAAAAATAAAATTTCGACTTCAGTCTTGGTTTTTGTTTATGTTATTTTAATATCAATATTATTCATATATTTTTATTATTTAGTATTGGAATATATATAGTTAATGAATTTATATTTGGTTTATATTTTAAATTAGAAATTTTTAAAACTTAAATTGTGCTGAAGACGGAGTTAAGGTTTGAAACGTTCACACTATAATAAATGATATGTGGAACCCTTGGTGTTGGCTTTAACCTTTTGATTAGATTGAAGTTCACAAGGAACGAAGCTATATAATATATATATTAATATATATATATATATATATATATATATATATATATATATATATATATATATATATATATATATATATATATATATATATATAATATATATATATATATATATATATATATATATATATATATATATATATATATATATATATATATATATATATATATATATATATATATATATATATATATATATATATATATATATATATATATATATATATATATATATATATATATATATATATATATATATATATATATATATATATAATATATATATATATATATATATATATATTATATGATTGTGCGTTAGTAAGCAATAGTTGGAATGACGAATATATATCCCCTGTTTATTTGTATGAACTCTTTCTGTTCTGTTTATTTGTATGAACTATTTCTGTTCTCAGTAATTCATCTTCATTCCCTCATGCTTCAAAAAATCTAAAAGTCAGATTTTATTTCTTTTTTCCGGTTGAGTTTCGTTGAAAGTAAACTTTTGTATTTAAAAGTGAAAAGACAAATCTTAACTTCATTTTTTATCGACCACAGACATAATATATATATATATATATATATATATATATATATATATATATATATATATATATATATATATATATATATATATATATATATATATTATATATATATATATATATATATATATATATATATATATATATATATATATATATATATATATATATATATATATATATATATATATATATATATATATATATATATATATATATATATATATATATATATATATATATATATATATATATATATATATATATATATATATATATTATATATATATATATATATATATATATATATATATATATATATATATATATATATATATATATATATATATATATATATATATATATATATATATATATAATATATATATATATATAATATATATTATATATATATATATATATATATATATATATATATATATATATATATATATATATATATATATATTATATATATATATATATATTATATATATATATATATATATATATATATATATATATATATATATATATATATATATATATATATATATATATATATATATATATATATATATATATATATTGTATCAAAAGACTATGACTTTTATTTAAGTTCTCAGAAGATCATACTTTTCGGAGTTATGATTTCGCATGGTGTTACTGGAGCTGTTGCAAGAAGAAAACAGGGTATTTAAAAGGTCAGGTTATTTGTCCTGTCGCTCCTACTCTTGCCCATGGCTCTCCTCGCATGATTCTACTCTATCTTTTATATGCGAA
>SEYY01023016.1:0-22090 GCA_009176605.1 Armadillidium nasatum | reverse complement strand
CAAAACAGGAATAATGAAGTTAGAAAAAATTAAAATAAAAAGAGGAATATTCCAGGGTGACTCAGTATCACCCATGTTGCTTGTATTGGCATTAAACCCCTTGAGAAACATGTTAAACAACCTTAATAATGGGTATAGAGTCAACCCAAGGAATGAGAAAAAACCGAATCAATTATCACACCTGTTCTACATGGATGACCTAAAGTTATAATCACCAAACAGGAAAAAGAGGTTTAGAGTAGTGAAAACATTTACAGATGAAATAGGAATGGAATTCGGACTCGATAAATGTGCTTTCATGAATATATAAATCTGAGTATGCAGTTTTATCACAGAGCAAAAGAGTAGAGTGTAGATGATAATAGCTTGGTTGAGTCAGCCACTTCGACGCTTAAGTTGAGGGTACTAACTTTTCTTTCGTGGTAAAGAAGTATTCGCAAAAATATTAATGAATAATATAATTGTGATCACTATTCTATCCTATTTTATTTATATGCTTACTGTGAGTTATTTATTGGGCTACAAAAAAAAGAGGATAGACTCTTAGTTTTAAAAAATTACGATAAAGCTTAAAAGTTTGATAATGAACATGTTAACCCTCATATTCTTGCCTCTTATAATTAAGGCCTATTACGGTTGATTGGTAAATTCTTTAAGACAAGTATTTTATTACAAACTTCCAACAAAAACAGAATTAACATATATATATATATATATATATATATATATATATATATATATATATATATATATATATATATATATATATATATATATATATATATATATATATATATATATATATATATATATATATATATATATCCGCCCCCAGAAAGGGTTATTAGCCCTGTCAGTAGGTTCATTTAAGGATGAACCAAAAGTTTCACTGGCCAACGGCAAGCATCCTATGGCTGACCAGGTCTATCATGGATGTCGATTTTGATTCCACTTGCAGTAAGCATTCCGCAGATGTACTTATTGCACATACGTGGGCAGGGCAAAGCGAAAGAGAGAACTACCCAATTTTCTCTACTCCGACCAGGCCTCGAACCTTGGACCTCTCGCTTGCTAGACGAGTTCTCGATCAATTGAGCTACGGAGTCACTTATATATATATATATATATATATATATATATATATATATATATATATATATATATATATATATATATATATATATATATATATATTATATATATTATATATTATATATATATATATTATATTAATATATAATAAAATATTTTAGAATCCTAATAGTTTTTAATTAAAATTTCTTAAAATGGAGATTATAAAAAAATATATTTTCTTAACTTGCAGTTTATTATTTTATCTTAATACTTAACTTTGGTATACGGAAGTGACTGCTACATATATATATATATATATATATATATATATATATATATATATATATATATATATATATATATATATATATATATATATATATATATATATATATATATATATATATATATATATATATATATATATATATATTGTGAATATAAATGAGGAGCAAGGTGGTGTTAGGGTGACACCCGACAAAGGATAGGGCCTGATGTCATTTATCGAAGTTATCAGCCGTAAGGGAAACCCGCCCCCGTCATCAGCTTAAGATGTATATCGTGGACACACATATTTCTAATGTATAAATGAATGGATGGAGATCTGCAAAATTGCGTAAAGATAAAAAGAAGTCGGTGGTGGTGAAGTTAGGAAGAGAAATTAACTACTTAAAAAGAAAATTGTTATGATAACAGATTCACTCAGATTGATATATTTTATATAAATTGAACTGATTAAACCTTCATTACTGTTTCTAAAAATTAGTGCATCCGGTAACTACTCAAAGTTCGAGGTGATTCAAATTTTTGAAATTGATAAATTATTCTAGTCCAATTATTTCTTTCTTATGAAACTCATCTACCATTTTTATCTCATTTCTTCCCTCTTCTCTTGTCATGTACATTCTTCACATGTGTTCATTTTTATACATTATTTTAAGAGCATGAAACAGCTTTTTAGTTCTGGTATCTAATTCGTTTTCATGCTGATATCAGTCAACGAAGCCGAGTCCGTAAGTTGCCACTCTTATAGATTAGATCTTAACTGCTTCAATTTTTTTTAATTCAGTTTTTAAAATTAAATTAAGTACTTTCCATGATGTCATTCTCTATTTTTTTTCTAATCCTTCTATACCAAAATATTTGTAAGTTGTATCCGGTTCTATCTTTTTAATCTTGATTTAGTCTATAACCATGTTTTCTGCTTCTAATCCTTCAAAATAATAAGAATAAAAGTAGAAATCTAAGAATAAAAGTGCAAATCCTTTTGTGCATTTGTTAATCGTCTTCTTAATTTGATTGTGGCAAAACTGTCCCTTTACTTTGTTGGTGCTTTCAACATTTGAAACATCAATCCATTCATACCCTAATTTTCTTTCAGATCCCAAAGTATTGTTGTAACAAGAAGTAGCTCTTAATTTATCAAACTTTCATTCTTGTATAACTTCAATATAAAGAAAAAATTATATCCAATTACAATTAAAACTAAATGAAAAATTCAAGTGTTTTAGGTTTAAAAAAAAAAAAAAAAAATGCCCATCGGGCTTCCTTTATGCCAACCGGTCTGGGTCTAGTACGTGGGCACGTTTGGCGAGAACAAATTGTTATTAATAGGGTTGTTGCAGAAGAAGTTAACTGCACATGTCACTGCCTTCGTCAGTTGTGAGAACGTTAAAGTCCTACAAGTATCAAAGTATATAAATATACAAAAAAAAATTGCAAGATAAAAATTTTCATTCAAATGTTACTTATTGCTGTACTCGACATAATTTGACCCAAATCATAGTCCCCCCACCCCCACCCACAAAAAAATACCCTGGCAGAGTCCCCAGATCTGAAAAATAAAATGGGGGGAAAACATTTCCTAATTTCCAACTTTTTATTAAGTGAAAAAATCTAAACTTTTGTAAGATTAAAAACTAAATCGTGATTTATGTTTTTTGAAAAAATTGAGAAGACAAAGACAGACAAGTCAATAATAAAATAATTTTATCAAAGTTGAAAAAAGATTTTAATAAAAAAACTTACAAAAACATTAATATAAATGAAATAAATATTAAACAAATAAAGTGCTTCAGCATTGCATTTAAAGTGAAACAAAACTGTCCTAAATTTTATTTTTCATAATTTTCCTTTCCGTATCTTCGAATTTGATTTGGAATCTGAATTCCACAAAATCATTTGCAATTAGGTTTTCTTTTTTCATTATATATTTCCAAATTTCCTTTTCTTCTGCCTGGAGCAGGATGCATTCCTCAAAGAAGCAACACTCCATAAGTCATACATTTCTTTGGTCATTCCATCCATTCGGGTTTTCTTCATTATCGTCCTTGGGAGTAGACTCTTCTTATCCCTTTGTATTGATAAATTCCTCAACTTCATTTTTTATTTACTTTATTTGGGATTTTTTTTTATCCTGACATTAGTTGCTATGATACGAGATCTGTAGTTATGTGTTTTCAATCTTACTCCTATTCATTAATCCTATTTTCAAGAACATTTCTCTCATTTTATTCCATGTTCCCTTTTTCGAGAACTGTTTGCGTGTGTAAGCATGTGTATTTTTAAGTTTCCTTTATGATTACATTCATAGGAACAGTCAGAACATTTAAATAGTTTTACATTTGCGTGTGTAAGCATGTGTGATTTTAAGTTTCCTTTATGATTACATTCATAGGAACAGTCAGAACATTTAAATAATTTTACATTTGTGTGTGTAAGCATGTGTATTTTTAAGTTTCCTTTTTGATTACATTCATAGGAACAGTCAGAACATTTAAATAATTTTACGTTTGTGTGTGTAAGCATGTGTATTTTTAAGTTTCCTTTATGATTACATTCATAGGAACAGTCAGAACATTTAAATAATTTTACGTTTGTGTGTGTAAGCATGTGTATTTTTAAGCTTCCTTTATGATTACATTCATAGGAACAGTCAGAACATTTAAATAATTTTACGTTTGTGTGTGTAAGTATGTGTGTTTTTAAGTTTCCTTTCCGATTACATTCATAGGAACAGTCAGAACATTTAAATAATTTTACGTTTGCGTGTGTAAGCATGTGTATTTTTAAGTTTCCTTTTCTGATTACATTCATAGGAACAGTCAGAACATTTAAATAATTTTACGTTTGTGTGTGTAAGCATGTGTGTTTTTAAATTCCTTTTCTGATTACATTCATAGGAACAGTCAGAACATTTAAATAATTTTACGTTTGCATGTGTAAGCATGTGTCTTTTTAAGCTTCCTTTATGATTACATTCATATGAAGCAGTCAGAACATTTATACAACTTTATATTGCTGTGAGTCAGCATATGATTTTTTAATACTTGATTTGAAATTGGATTCATAACTGCAATGAGCGCACTTAAACTTTCTTTTGTTGTGTGTTTTTAAATGAGTCTTCAACTCATCTTTGCTTTTAAAACTAAAATTACAACATCTACAACTGGGGTTTTCCACATGATACTTTTTTATGTTTTGTTGACGCACTGCTACCCTCTGAGGCTTGCTTCTTGAAGTACTTTTCACTTCCAAATCTTTTTCTCCTTCAGCAGCGTTGATGATAAGACTCTGTGCAAAACAAATGAAAAAGATTTTAAGAATGTTGACAAAAATCAAATACTTTTATTAATATCTTCTATTTGTCCCCTTTTTACTAAATTTTTAATTTTTCAAAAAATCACGAATAAAAATGGTGTTCTATTCGACACTTGAAGCGTCATATCCACCACAATTTTCAAAAGAAAATAACATCACCATCCAAGTTTTCTTAAGATTAATGAAGATCATCTTTTGTCGTAACTAAATATTTAAATGTCAACAAACAATGTAAATGAGTCCATTTTTGTAGCTGTCATTTGTTTTTCGACTTTTACATGGAATTTTATACAAATATTTTACATTTATTACTGTAGGTAATTTCAAATTTCAAATTTTTTTTATTTTTTATAAAATTTTAATAAAATACTTGTACGTAGGTAAATCATTATAATTAAGTATATAAGAAAACCATTTTTTTAGTTATAATAATAATAATTTTTTCTAATGTATCTAAATTTCAAAAAATATTCCTCTTCGTCTGATTCAAAATGGGTTTTAAACCCTTTTCATTTACTTTATTTAGCAACAAAGAAACATTTGTCTGGCTCATAAATTTCTATAAAAGAAATTGGATTAATAATAATAATATAAAAAATAAAAGCAAAGCATCCTGTTCTCTTAATTAACCACCTGTTTCTAAGGTGGGCAAAAAACAATTAAACAAATGACTTAATAATAAAAATAATGATAATAATAATAATAAATGACTTAATATACCCTTACATGTGGAGCATTAAATTTTTTGATCATTGACGGATATTCTAATTTTATGACATTATTTTTGAGCTGTTCCTCATCAATCCCAAATTCTATTTCTGATTCTCCTGCCTCTGACTTTATAGTAAAAGATGTCATTTCATCTAATTCTTCCTTTATAACTTTCTGGTAAAGAGATGTTTGATTCAATTATGAGGAAAGCTCTGAAAAACAATTTGAGTAACTTTATGGATACAAAACCATTTAAAAGAGTCAAGCTAAAGGGCATTAACAAAGCAAGAAACAAACTCCTCATTTGTGGGATAATCACATTCATAAGACAAAAAAAAAAAAAAAAAAAAAAAAAAAAATACTAATAAAAACTTTTTTTTTTTTTTTTTTTTTTTTAAAGAAAATTATCAGACATTTCCAAAAATATTTTACTTTAAATTTCTTAAACTCTTTTTTTTATCAATCATTTTTCACTTCTTAATAAAAATTTTTGTCTGAAGAAAAAGAAACAAAAGTTTAGAAAGTGTTTCTAAGGTGACATCAAAGAAGCTCTCTCACTTCTCTTCACCTTCAGACATTTTTTTCCTTTCTTTTGTGCTCTTACTCAGACTATAACAGTATTATAAACCATTCTATAGAGCCAAGAGAGTGGTACTTTTCTTACATCTTAGAGGAGAGGAGGTTCAAGTTTCATCGATCTTATTGGGAGGGGGAGCATAAGCCCCTCATATTGAAACTTTCCTAACTTTCTACAGCTCTTAAAATGCCTTTTTAAATCATTCTTCATTTATTTTGTTTTATCTTCGGAAATTCTTCCTATCTTTTTTTAAGCAATGATTCTAGATGAGCACTGTTAATCCTCTAAATCAATAAATGAGATCAAATTTAACAAATTATTTATATAAAAGATAATTTGGGATATTTACATATTAGAATTTATTTTTAAGTCTAGCAGAATGCAATATAATCCTTTATAGTTAGATTTTTTATTTTATCCAATTAAGGTTTACAAACAAATTTAAAATATAGTAGCGAATCTGACTCAATATCAAAGGGACTGGGTTCAATTTCAAGAGAGAAGGTTTAAAAAGGTTTAATTCCTAGATTAAGGTAATAATAATAATAATAATAATAATAATAATAATAATAATAATAATAATAATAATAATAATAATAATTTTTAAAAAAATATCGAATTCGAACGTAATAAAAAAAAAAATCTTTAAATGAAATTATAATGTATGTATAAATAAACTAGTGATTTTGCACAATTCTGAAATGAAATATAAGTAACATGTGACTCAAGGAATTTTATGAAGGTATCCTTGTGAAGAATTGCATGAGGAGAGTCAGAGTTACTCCCAAACAGAAAACTTTTTTTTTTTTTACCTGATTCAAATTAACTTTCAAAATCTTTTTAATTTCTTTATTTTCTTCAATAATGAAGAAATATTTTTTGAAGTCATAAATTTCTAAAAATGAAGTTGACTTATTATTATCCATAATAATAAAAATAATAAAGAAAGGTTTTCCACTCAATAACCTGTTATAACTTAAGTAATGAATAACATTTGAATCAACATACCTTTGAGTGCTGACCACAAGATTTCTCCTCAATCATCATCACATTTTCGGATTTTATGACACCATTGTTAACCAGTCCTTCGTCTAACACGGATTCCTTCTCTGATTCAGTCAACTCTGACTTTATAGATACATTTTCATCTATCTCTTCAATTTTAATGTCTTCTGTTTTTAAAGTGAAGTCTGATTCATTATCAGAAAAGATCTGAAATAACAAAGAATTTGATTAAGCTTACTGGGATGTAATACAACCAAAATCAAGCCAAAGTGTGATAAAGATCCATGAAGGGAGGTAATCAAGTTTGAAGACAAACAAATAGAAACCAACTCTACTCTGGTTAATAGTAAGATAGCATTGATTTAAAAATGTCTAGGTTGGATTGCAAATATTAATCCTAAAAAACATTCCAAGATCATCAGGTGTTGGAAAAAAGAAAGTTGGTCAGTAAATTAGAAAGGAAACCCAGTGAGGGACAAAGAAGTCAAAGAAATTTGGAAAAAGTGTTAATAGGATTTAGGATCTGTAAGACTCGCATCATGGATTATTAAAACAACTGTTTGAAGAACAGACAATGACCATATTGCAAAATGGGGAAAAATTTTCTTGTCAAAAGATTTTAAATTATTAAAATAATATATTTGTTGTTTTCAAAAAGCATCAATAGATTACATTATTACATTTTCAAAAATATTTATTCTTATAAACTAATGGAGCAGCCTCAACAATATTATGGTTTATTTCTTTATTTAAAGAATTAACAAGTAACTCAGATTCTGACCAAAGGTTGTAGGATTATCAAAAAATTTGTCACTTTCTGTTAGTTGTATGAAATGGAAATCTTCATCACAAACTTTGCATTTAAGCTATTGGTGACAAATAAATTTCAGACTCAACCTCAGAGCATTGCGGGATGAAGCCATGTCCATTTTATATATACTGGTATACCTCACATAGTACGGTTTTGATTAGTCTGGTTTCACTATAGTACAGATTATTAACTAATATAAAATTCAAAATTAGTAATTTTTTTTAAAATTAGTGAAAAACATAAGCATACTTCCCGCTCATTGCCTGTATTTTATGATAACTACATTGGAGACACATTATTTACTATTCAGTATCTGGGTTAGCAGAAACCTTGGCTTTTCCTTTTAAGAAGTCCAGCCAGTGCATTTTTATTAAACTTCTTTGGGATTTACTAAAATATATATTTTGAAATTTATATATAAACTTTAAAAACAAAAATTCCCCTACACTTTTTTTTATGCAATATTTTTGCTTCTTTAAACATGAATAAAATAAATATCTTGCGAAGCTATTTTAATAAATTGTTTACTTTATTCAGTGACTCCCTCCATCCTCTTTCTAATCATTAAACTGTTTCTTCATTCTCATTTACTATCACAATTACAATGGACATCGTTCTTCTGAACTCAATTTCAAACCTTTTTTGAGGAAAGTGTGAAGTATATCTCCAACAAGTCTCATCCTTTCTCTGTCCAACTTTCCGACCTTAGAATTAACAAATGTACTTACTCTTACATGTACTCAACCTGTGATATCTGGCACAGTCTTCCTTTCACATGTAAACTATCAACTATTTCTCTATCAGGTTATGTTGGCCTTTAACCTGGATAAAAGATTTAGATCTTCAAATCTGGTGGATTATGTATAACTTGGCATTTTTAAGCATATATATATATATATATATATATATATATATATATATATATATATATATATATATATATATATATATATATATATATATATATATATATATATATATATATATATATATATATATATATATATATATATCCCACCTGAGAATCTTGTTGATAAGAGTCATATTCCAAGTCTAATTCTTCAATCTTTATTTCACTTTCACATTTAATATTCATTTTAATATTTATTTTAATAGAAATAAATTCTAAATAATTAATAAACCTAAAAAAAAGAAAATAAAAACATCTCTTGGAAATTTTTTTAACAATAATTGAAAATTAGAATAAATAGCATTGCAATTATCTTAAAATAACATCACTGAAAATATTTGACATTCATCATTCACCTAAAAAAAAAAAAAAAAAAAAAAAAAATAAAAATGGAACTCCCAATTTTTTTTTTCCTACTCAGCCAACTATACAGAGGAAATGATCATAATATGTATTTTTTTCCGGTTTATCACCGAATGGCAAAGGTTTTTGTAAGAGAAAAAGTTATAAAAAAAAAATTAAAATGATTCAAATTATTTAATAATTTCCAATATGGTATACCATTTTGTCTGTCTCACATTCATTTGTCCTATTCAGAGACGTACTTTCCTTTCACTCTCATTATTTAAAATGTGCTAAATTGGATTCAAGATATATATATATATATATATATATATATATATATATATATATATATATATATATATATATATATATATATATATATATATATATATATATATATAAAATTTAATCACCAGTACTTACGGGTTAAGGGGTACAGGGTGCTTCACCCCTGTAAAAAAATATTTGTATGAAATGCTTTTGCATCTTTTATAATAATTTATATGAATAATAAGAAGCATATTTCAAAAAGGTTACTTTAACTAAAGTATTATTATAGTATGGCAATAAAAATATAAATGCATGGCACACAATCATTTATCTATAGGGGCAGAGTCCCCCAACTCCCTGACCTGTGAGTACTAGTGATAAAATTTTCATAATATATATATATATATATATATATATATATATATATATATATATATATATATATATATATATATATATATATATATATATATATATATATATATATATATATATATATATTATAATTTTATGGTAATAAATATGAATAGAACTACAAATTTTTTCCTACTTGATCAACCTACCTAGGTTTAGGAAATGATCGTAATATAATTTTTTTCAGTTTATCAGCAAATAGCAAAGGATTCGTACTTCCATTCTTATATATTTCCATACATACATTTATAATTTTTTAATATATATTCTTGAATACGATTTAGCAATATTGCAAAAAAAAAAAAACAGTGAAAGGACAATATTTCTGAAAAGTACTAACAAATTTGCAACAGACAAAATAGTATGCCATATTATAAAAAAATATAAATTTTAATAATTTGAATTTTATTTATTTTTCTTATGAATTCCTTTACCATTCGCTGATAAACTGAAAATCATATTACAATCATTTCCTCTACATAGTTAGGCTGAGTAGAAAAAAAAATTGGGAGTTTCATTCTTAACAATTACCAAAAAGATTTGTAATTACTTTCTATAAAAGATTTGTGATTATTTCATTAATTTTCATTGTAATTACTTTTCAATTTTCTTATTTTGGTGTAATAAGAAACCATTTAATTTAGTTTTAGTAATAAATGTTATGAGCTTAAAGAGTTACCAAAGCATTAAGCACAAACTTATTTGTAAATTCCTTGACATTCCAATTCTTTAATTTCAAAGACATTTATCCTGTAGATGAAAGTTTGTGGTTTTTGACTCCACATTACACGATATAAAAAAAATGTCGTTGGTTCGATACTGAGGATAAAATATTGATATATTGGGTTTTGAAAATATCATCGATATTTTTTCGATACTATCGTAAAAAAGTATTTATATCGATATATATCGAAACGTTTGTAGCATCCCTACTCTCATTTCGTAATCTCAAACAAGCTGCTGAATGCTCAATCGCCATTTTTTTTTATAGTAAAATAAAATTGATTATTTGCAATGAAAGTGAAATGTGTTATACCTTAAATTTATAATAATATTAATATTTTGATTTTTTTTTTTTTAGGAAAATGATAATAAATTAAACCATTAATAATAATATATATACTGTATAGTTTCAAATCCCTACACAAGTTACATAGGAACATAGGAAAATAGAGACAGAAGCCACAAGGGCCTATCGAGACTGTCCCAGTCCAAACAAATAATAACAATATCAATACCAATACATGCATGAAAGACTAGGTCTATCCCATCCATAGTTATCACTTCATTCATGCATATATAAAAGTAAAACTAAGCCCAATTATAGATGCAATATTCAATGAACCATCACCCACTACAAAAAAAACTGTCATTAGTCTTAGTCATAGGTTGATCTGTTAATCTAAAAATTCATATATACCAGCCAAATTGGCTTAGTCAAATTATTCTATATAATACCTAAACCATCCATACCGTATATCTTTCTAGGCCCTTTTAAATTTGACAAGAGAATCACAGTCAACAATCTCTTGGGAACTATGCGTTTACCACCAAATTTTTCAATAACTCAATTTGATACCAAAACTGAGAGCAAATAGTCTGTTGTATGTTTTGTTTCATGAATACCCCTAATGACACTTTTATTTTATCCTATTTTTAATTAAATCTATTAAATCTATTAATTGATAAAATTTGGTAATATTTCATTGTCCCCTATTGTTAGAAGACATTTTTATATAACGTTTTAATACCTTACAAGGAAAGCTGCATTCAGGATTGCCTATGAATAAGGCTTGTCTCTTTTCATCTAAAATTATAAATACAACACATTTTTGAGCTTTAGTCTAATCCTTGGCACATCTAATAATTATAAATGAGGCAAAATGTCAAATATGCTGATTCTGCTACATAATTACTCTAATCTGGAACTTTGAATCATTTATTAGTTAAAATAAATTAATAAATAAATAAATTAAAAATCTAAGAAAAATAAAACAAGGGTCAGGACAAATGGTTCTACTGCCACCCGTCACAATATTTTAATTGTATAAAAATAAAAAAAGACAAAGAAATTAGAAAATAAAAGTAACTAAAAGAACTTGTGAATGAAATGATTAGTTATTAATTGCAAATCAAAAATAATTCTGATCATAGTTCGTGGTTTTATGAATGTTCAAATAACTTGCGTAAGGTTAAGAGCAGTGTTGGGCATGGCGGTGCTACTTTTAATGAAAGAGAATGGGAGCGCCTCTACAATATTAAGCAGCACCTTGTTTAAAAATTAGTATTTTTAAAGTACCTGACCAAAGGGACGGAACAGACTCCTTTTACAAGAAAAATGTGCTAATTAGCTTAAAATTTCACTTGTCACTTAAATATTTTATAATGTAAAAACTACACATAATTCTTAAAGTGAAAATATATTAGAATGAATTTTATGAAAATATCGATAAAATGTCTGTGAGGTTAATGTAATCTAATATAAAATTCTTCATAATGGAAGATATAGAAATGATTTTTAAACAAAATTAACTCGATGCTGATTGGTAAATTGATTTTGATCTAGCTATTTTTTCCCGTGGAAAGTGAGTTGTGTCCAAGACACGTGGTGGAAAATTCGAAAGACTCAAAAAATTTTTTTTAAAAATTTTTTTTTTTTTTTTTTTTTTGAGAGCGGACTCACCTACGAGGGCATATTCGGTCCTTCCAGGCAGACAAAATACTGCCCTTCAGACCATCACGAGTTCAGAGCGAGTAAAACACGTAATGAGAGTTCGTGATGCTCTCCCAAATATATGTAGCGACCCCCGCCAAAAAACTCATTTCGTAAACCTATTGCACTATGAAAATGATGGGCGGGGCTAGGGCGTGTTAGTTGGTAGAAGAAGCCTAACCGTTATCAGTCACCAACATGGCTATCGAAGTGTTTCTCATAAACAACTGTACATGAGGAACTTTCAAAGATGTTTCGATATTCCAGGAACCAAAACTTTCTAGATCGGAAAATCATACACCAAAGGGTTGAGAATTTCAGGGCAAGAAAATCACCTGGTCTACCTAGGAGTGTTCATACGATTGAAAATATCAAGTCCCCTGAACCGATATGCTGTACAGTCCCCGAGACGTTTTTCAGTTAAGCATTAGCTATAGTGATTTCTATAAAAACTGGAAGGAAAATCTTACACAGAGACATCTATTTCCATCCACCTAAAATGATGTTTGTGCAAGAACGAAATGCGACAGACTGGTTATACTGTAGGATCTGTGCGAAAATATTCTGCCACATGTTCAGGATGACGCTCTGTTATTACTCTTGTGAGGTGACGAAAGTTATTTTCACCATAGTGACTGGGAAAGCATGCAAACAAAAGTTTCGCTTCTAATCTGAAGACAATCCTCGCATGTTACACAAAAGATCGTAGTACAGCGAGCGAGAAACTGCGTACAGATCATTGCAATTTTTAAGTTTCAAGATCAGCTGATTCCGTTGTGTGGTGATGTTGGATTACTCTGACCTCTCTCCTTGTGATTTTTTTTCTGTAGGGCACCTTAAATCTCGAATGTATACTCATCGATCTCAAACTCTTGAATCCCTTGAAGTTAATATTCAGCAAAAAATAACCGCTATTCGACATGACATGGACGGTCGGGTCATGGTAATCTTCAGAAATTGACTCAATGGCTGTACAGACAATGACACCAAAAATTTGGAGAATATAATCTTTAAAAAATGATGATTTGAAAAAAAATTTGAATGACATTTATGTTTACAAATAAAATGTTAATTATCTGTATAAAGTGTTTTTTCATTTACCTTCAAAATGTTGCTTTTAGGGAGTGGCCAACATATATATATATATATATATATATATATATATATATATATATATATATATATATATATATATATATATATATATATATATATATATATATATATATATATATATATATATATATATATATATATATATATATATATATATATATATATATACATACTAAGGATTGTTCGTAGGGAACCTTACATGAATTATGAAGCATAATGCTAACATAGGAAGCAACATAATGCATTTGAAAATAAACTTTAATTATAATCAGTATGATAAATAGTTAGACGTTTCGGATTAATATAAAATCCATTTTCAAAATTTCCTATAACAAAATCACAAGGAAATTAATAGTAAGTCACAACATCCATGACAAAATAAATAAAAATTTCAGATTAATGATATAGCAAAAGAGTAAAGTTATATACTCAGGTTATAAATTACAAATGGCAAATTGTGAAATGAATGTAGTCGGTGTATGTGTATATTAAGTTAGTTGGTTATGGGCGAGCAAAAAGGAAAGCACAAGATATCTGAATTGAGATAAGCTATTCACACATACGCACGCACGCGCGAGCGCGCGCAAACACACACACACACACACACACACACATATATATATATATATATATATATATATATATATATATATATATATATATATATATATATATATATATATATATATATATATATATATATATATATAAATATATATGCTCTGAGATTAAGTAGAAAATTATTGAAGTACATAGTGCAGGAGAAAGGTCAAAAGATTAGGAGGGGGATGGACAAGGTTGCTAAATTTAGTTGGGGTTGAAACGTTTAATATATAGGTATTCCAGGATTTTTTTCTGTAAGAATCTGTACGGTGAGAGGACAAAATGCTGAAATCATATGTACGGAGTGGATGGTTAAGGTACATGGCGTGGTTACGTATGGGAGAGTGTTCTGGAGAGGAAATGGGAAGATGAATATGGAGTGACATGCCGAGATGCTTGAAAATGAGTAGCTGTAATTGTAGGCCAGTTTGGCTTACGTAGCAGGAATTGCATCCTGCGCACTGAAAAAAGTAAACTACAGATAACCTGAACACCAGGGGAAGTTTGTCTTTGTACGAGAAAAAGGATTTAATAGAAAAGGAGTGGATGCCTATGAGACGAACATTTAGTTGAGGGAAATGGAGAAATAGGAGAAGCTGGATTTCTTTAAGTAGAGGAGATACGGGGCCAAGATATGGGATTTTAATATAATTATAAAGTTTGAGAACAGTCGGGATGGAAAGTTTAGGACGGAAGATATTAGATCTAAAATTGTGAATAGAAGAGTCAATGAATGGGTATGGAAAAAAGTTGAATGAGAATTTTTTAAGATGTGTAATTTCTTAATGGAATAACCACCATGAGGAACAGATGCGGTAAACACGATGTAAATAGGAAAGAATAGTGGATTTGACAGTGTAAGAAGTGGAACTTAGATAATTAAAGCCCAGGAGAGAAGAGGAAGGCTTGTGGTTTCCCTGAGAAAAAGACGCAGAATGCTTCCTCGAGTTAGAAAAGCTGAGGTCAGAGGTTGCACCTGGACGATTGCCAGCAACCGCAAAAGCCGAAGAGGTCGCTAGATCAGGAGGGAAGCCCTCGGACGGAACATGAATCTCCACAATGTGTGTGCCATGTATGAAGGTCGTGAAGAAGAATGGAGTGGCGGACCATGGCAGGAGAGTCGGGAGGGAAAATATCCCGAACAAAATGAAACGCCAAATCTTTTAGTTCTCATGATACAGCTGGTGAATGTACCTTCCAATTCTCCATCCAAAACGACCTTGAGCAGTTGTTGCATCTCCCCATACGTATTTCTGATCATCATGGATATGAACCAAGCTTTCTAGACTATTTTTTAAACCTCTAATCCTCCTTATACTGTCAAACTCTATTCTCTTCTGTATTCTTCCGATCACCTTATCTCTGTATCCTCTTCTATCTTTTCAAGTCTTCACAAGAAAGACCTCCTTTTGCAAGGAAACGTTTGTGACATTTTGGTTTTGCAAGCTGATCGTGCTACTTTGATTTCCTGTGGAGTTATTATAGTTTTCATGGGAGAGGTCCGTCGGAGTGTGCAGAGCGCTTTACCGAGGTGATTCTCTGTGGCATGGAGGCATACATTCTATAATCTTTTAATTCTAAACCTTACAAACCTTGTTTAAACCCTGCTTGTTCTTGCGCTATTTGCTGCAGAGATGATGGCTTCAGGAATTACCGTAGTCTTCAAAACTTCAGAAACCCATGGAATTAATATTGCATCCCGAAATCGTTCAAAATCTGTTCTTCATAACAGCAAAAACATTTCTCAGTACAAAATGCAATTAATTTCTCTGGCTCCTCTTTCTCATGCTCATGTAGTCATTTTCGGCAGTGAGATGTTTTCAGAAATACAAAATTGCTATTGAAAATAAATTATTTTTTTTATTAGGTTACGTTAGGTTAGGTTGTGTTTGGTTGTTAGCTCACGATTTACATAAAACTATTTTCTCTAAGTTTGTGCCAATTCAGTGTCAACTTCTGAGCCAATTGGAGGACATGACTTCACTTTTCAAATAGATGAGACGTTATTTTCAAAGCGTAAAAATCATAAAGGACGATATATATATATATATATATATATTTTTTTTTTTTTTTTTTTTTTTTTTTTACAAAACGCCACCACTCACGGGCTGAGCCCTTTTCAAGGAGGGGGCACACACACAAAGGACAAAACTCACACAAACACACACACCTAACGCACAGCCCTCAGGTGGGCGCAGACGGAAGACTTGAAGAGTGGAAGATTAAATACAGTTGGAAAAATAGAAGATGGTAGAGAATTCCACAGAATAGAGGTGGCTGGAAAGAAGGAGGTACCACAACGGGCTAGCCTGGGATTCCCTACGTCCACACAAAATTGGTGCGAAAGCAGGGCACCCCTTGTGCAACGAGGACGACGCAACGGTGGAGGAATGCGAGAGGCCAATTCCCTCGAGCACCTGCCATTGTAGTACCTGTAGAAAAGAGATAGCGCGCCAACGTCACGTCGCAGAGACAGAGGGTCAAGAGAGTTTGAAAGTAGGGGACAGTTTATTAATCTCATAGCTTTTGACTCAACCCTATCCAGAAGAGAGGAGGAGCCAGAGCCCCCCAAATGTGAGAACAGTACTCCATACAAGGGCGAATAAGACCCTTATATATTTGGAGTAACTGCTCAGAAGAAAAAAAAACTCTCGCAACCTGAACAGAACTCCCAGCTTCTTAGAGGCCGCTTTAGCAACCATTGTGATATGTGGTTTCCAAGACAGTTTGTTGTTTATGTTTAGACCAAGAATGTTAATGTTATTTACAGGTGAGACGGGAGAGCCATCGAAGAGGATAGGAAAGTTGGGAGGTGTTTTTGAGAGGGAGATGTAAAGAAGTTGAGTTTTTAAAGAGTTGAATTTCACAAGGTTGCTTTGACCCCACCGGGAAATTTCATCCAGATCGGCAAGAATAGAATCGGAAAGTTGAAGACGAGAAGCAAGTCTAGAAGCAAAAGAGGGAGCAGATTTGAAATGAGTAGAAGAATGTAGAGTTGAATCATCAGCATAAGAGTGAACAGAGTTAGAAGTGCAGTGGAGAAGATCGTTAATGAAAAGTAAGAATAAGGTTGGAGATAAAACAGAACCCTGAGGAACACCACAGTTGACAGAAAAGGAGGAAGAGGTCGCTCCATCTACAACTGCCGAAATGGAACGATCTGAGAGAAAACTAGACAAGAGTAAGCAAAGAGAAGGAGGAAACCCAAAGGAAGGGAGCTTAGAGAGTAGTGACGCATGCCATACCCGGTCGAAAAGCCTTGGAAATGTCAAGCGCCACCACACAAGACTCCCCGAAGTCCCTAAGGGCAGAAGACCATAGATCAGTAAGATAGGAAAGTATGTCACCAGTTGACCTCGAGCGACGAAAGCCATACTGGTGATCAGAGAGAAGAGAATGAGACTCCAAATGATGATCCAGGAAATGAGAGTTGAGGAGAGTTTCAAAAATTTTAGATAGAACACAAGTGAGAGCTATAGGTCGATAGTTAGAAGGGTCAGAACGGCTACCTTTTTTCGGGATCGGCTGAACCAACGCACGCTTCCAGCATAGAGGAAAAGTATTAGTATTAAGGCATAGAGAGTAGAGCTGAACGAGGACAGGGGCCAACTCGGAAGCACACTCCCTCAGAACACGAGGGGGAATGCCATCCGGGCCACTGGCCTTCCTGACGTTCATAGATTTCAGGATCCCATGCACCCTATCATGAGTAATTACAGGCAGAGGCATGGGACACCTGAGAGGAGAAGGAGTAGGAGGAGGAATGCCAGAATCGAGCAGGGTGGAATTAGATGAAAAAAGGAGGCCGAAGAGATTAGCCTTTTCAGAAGGAGTATTAGCTACAGAACCATCAGAGCGAATAAGAGGAGGAAAGGCAGATTTACAGAAGTTGTTAGAGATATTTTTGACAAGAGGCCAGAAATTTTTATCAGTAGGAGAGCCATGGAGGTCAGCGCACTTCCTTTTTATGAAAGTACGCTTAGTCCGTCGAAGAACATCCCTGCATCGATTCCGGGCTGAATGAAAATTAGTAAGAGTGATAGGAGAAGGAGAGTTTTTCCATTCACGATAAGCATTGTCTCTCTCCCGGAGGGCAAGAGAACAATTGCCATCGAACCATGGATTTTGAGGAGAAAAAGATTTAGTTGAAGATGGAATGAATCTGCCCATCCCGTCAAGGATTACGGCCCCTACCTTTTCAGCAGAGACAGAAGCGTCCCCCGAGACAAAGCAAGATTCACTCCAATGATAGTTAGCAAAGAAGCGGCGCATTGCCCCCAATTAGCCCGATTAAAGTGCCAGAAAGTACGTTTAGGGCATGGTGGAGCTGTTGGAGAGAAAGCATTGTAACTAAGAGCTATAAGATTATGGTCAGAGTTACCAATAGGAGGGAAAATGGTGTATTTGTAACTAGAAGGAGTAGTGGTGAAGCATAAATCAAGTGTATTCAAGAATTGGTTAGGACGATCTGGAATGTGTGTGGGTTCCCTAATCAACTGCTCCAGATCGTTAAGAATGCTGAATGATTTGGCCTCCCTCCCACCTGTATCAGTATGAGAGGAACCCAACCTCTCAGTGTGGTGTACGTTGAAATCCCCTAAATAGAGGACCTCAGCATTTGGATGAGAAGAAGTGACAGTCTCGTGAGTAGTAGTAAGATATTGAAAAAAGACTGGAAAATCTGTTCCATTAGGGGAGCAGTAGCAGAAACAAGAAATTGTAGTAGTAGGAAGACAGATTTTAAGCCATAAAACGTCGAAATTAGGAGATTCTAGATTTACGAGACGTGTCACAGGAGTGTTAATGTTAATATAGGCACAGACTCCACCATTTAGACGGAAATTGTAAAAAAGTTGTAGTTAGAGACATTAAGATTGCTAGAGAAAGAATCCCTGTCCAGCTGGGTCTCAGACAGAAGTAAAAGGTTAGGAAGAGAAGTAGTGAGGTAGTGTTCAACAGACGCGAGATTAGATCGAATATATATATATATATATATATATATATATATATATATATATATATATATATATATATATATATATATAATATATATATATATATATATATATATATATATATATATATATATATATAAATAAAAAAAGAAGCTCAAAAAAGTTTTATATGCATTTCTTTCTATCATTAAAAATTATTATTTTCATTTTTAACTTCTAAGTAAAGACAGGCGGAGAAACCTTTCCAATCTAAATATTTTTTCATCAACATAAAAGAACGAAGGTCCGGAAATTGTTCTTTGCCTGCCTCGTTTCATCGGCCAATATGGAGTAGACACCAAATTTTTTTGCACCCGCAACAATCATGTTTTTTATGACAATTCCACATAAATTGGTAATTTCATTTTGAATCCTCGGAGACGTTTAGACGGCATTCTTCTGTCCTTGAATATGTTCTTTCAATTCCACATCACCACTTTCTATTCAGAGTTTAATCAGGTCTTCCAAAATTCCTTCATGCAGGAATTTATCTCTTAAAGGTAAGTCATGAATTCCGCCGAAAATTATCGTCTTCAAAGTTGATGTAATAAATGATTTTTGATGTGTCGTCTGCACCTGAATATCAACGGGCACGCCTTCCTTCATTCATTTACCTGCTTTGGCAACCGCCAAATTCTATCAACTTTTAATGTGGTTTTTGCTATACTAATGCATATGTTTGTAATGAGTAAAAGGCCGAACGGCAAAAGAGCTTTGCCCATCTTGCACTGTTTTAAGAACCTTTTAATTTCTTTGAATATGCAAGAAACGAAGAAAAAGGTTTTAAGAAAAATAAAACATTAATTTCTATAATTAGAAAATAAAAAAATAGAGACAGTTAGAGCTTTGAGAAGAATATTAAATGCAAATGAATTGGTCTCATTATATGAAATATGAAAAAAAAAATTTAATTTTGGAAAAAAAAAGATTTTGTGGTAGGTTCCTGAATGGTGGCACATTTCTTCTCTAAAGCTTTCCATTCTCTTTGGTTCCTTTTGTTTTAACTCCTACAGTATTACATATTTCTATGGAACAAGTTGACTACATTAAACTTTTTTTCAATAACTTTTTATTTTCAAATACTAGATGGTTGTATTTATTTTTTTAAGTTAAATCCTAAATAAGGGTTGTTGAGTCACGGTCTTACTCGTACAGCTTGCAAAACAAAAAATAAATTTAAAAAATATTTCTATTGAAATTTTAAAATGAATTTTATTCCGAATTTTAGTGTAAATATCTAAAGCCAAAATTCAAAAGTAAAAGTGTTGCAGGTTAATGATGAAATTTAAATTAATTTTAATTTATTTTATTTTTTAAGTTCTCTTATGATACTTTCAACTTAAAAACAGGGTTCTAGATTTTTTTTCCTTTTTTTATATATGAATCAGAGTTTGGGATTTTAAAAAAAATAATTTTTATATACGATAATTAAAAAAATCATGATATTTTAAATTTATTTATTATTTTTAAATCACTAAATAAAAAATAAACATTTAAAAAAAACAACAAAAATATTAAAAAAAATAAAAAAAAAAAAAAAATATTTTTTTAAATTTAAAAAAAAAAAAAAATCAAGTTTTATATAATTTCATTTTTATTATGCCAAACCTAATTGCTAGTATATCTGAAGTTCCTGTTAAGCCTTTTGGATGCTTCTTTCTTCAATCGGACTAAGAGGAATCCCTCTAAGAAGAACTCTTTCATACAGGGCACCCAAGAGATGAGCATTTACTTTATATCTTAAAATATTAGGAATAAATGAGTTGCAAGAGGTTGAAAGAAGATTAATAACTCCGGACTCATCTAAGGTAGAGTTAGAGGCAAAAGTTTCAGCGAAGAGTTCAGCTTTAGTAGAAGGTTTGAAGACGTCGGTAATCCATGAATAAAGTATCCCTGCGGAAGATAACACGAGAACGAGTAGAGTTAAACCAAGGTTTTTAGATTTAATTGAAGGGAATGAATATTGAATTTACCCCTCCATGCAAGAGTAAATCACCTCGGTTATGCGCTCAGCACATTCTACGAAACCATGCAAATCAGACCAGTTAGCAGCACCAAAATGTCGGAAACGTCTCCTCGCCGAAGGCAGGAATCGTTCTGGAAGAAGACTTGAAGAGAATGAACAAGAAACGGAGATAAGGTGATCAGATGAACCTAGAGGAGGAAAGCGTTCAACAGTATAAGGAGAAGGATAAGAAGTTAATCTAATTGTGAGGGACACAATCGCAAGTTTTTTATAATCTATCCATGCCATACTTATATTTTTCTTTGCCTTCCTGAAGCTTTCATTATTTTGTTAATAAGTAATTGGACTTTCGTTACAAATCTCTTTTTACTGCATCCTTTCTTTTCTTCTATTATGGTGTTATTCTTATCTACATGTGAGGAAAGAGGAGGGGGTGAGGATAGAGACAACACAGAGAGAGAATTTGCAAATATTGTAGCTGCGTAAGGGTTTTATATCCATTGCTGAAGAATGTGAACGTATTTTTTACAGGTAAAATATTTTTTGAGACCATTCTGACACTGATATTGATGTTTAGAGAAGAGTGCTGGACGAAAACCACCAAGTCAAGAAACAAGATACCGGTTTCTGGAATGAGACCCTTCAGATCAATGCTGGGAAAGAGGAGAAGAGATAGGTGAGAATGAGCAAATTAGAGAAAGGGTGGGGTTATTTTTGTATTCTAAATAAGATAGAAAAGGCTCAACTAAGGTGGGTGGGTCACCTGGAAAGAATGGATGACCAAAGGGTGGCGAAGAGGTGTTGGGAGTTGGAGACCGGAGGGAAGAACATCGAGAGGAAGACCGAGGAGGAGGTGGAGGCGGTGCTAAGAAACATGGTTTCCTTGCCCTAGATAAACTGAGGAGGAGAAAATATATATATATATATATATATATTAGTGATGGCATCCGCATCCGCATCCACATCCGCACAAAAATCAAC
>SEYY01023015.1:77500-82805 GCA_009176605.1 Armadillidium nasatum | reverse complement strand
AAATTGTTTGGAGATAAAGATCCAGCCAGAACCCCCAAAGACAAGTCCTGAGATTCCTCGGGTATTGCAGAAATATATTGAGTGAGTACAAATTTCCAGTGCTTGAAGACTCTGGGAGCATCTTGAGCTGTAGGTTCAATGTCCAGTGTAATGGGACGCAATATTCTGCCAACAGCATCCATATCCACTAGAAGTCTTCAGAAATAAAATTGAGGGGCAAAGACTACTAAGAGGAAGTCAGGCTTTTATTTCTGTAATAGACAATAAACAAATAACTAGTAACAATAATAATAATAATAATAATAATAATAATAATAATAATAATAATAATAATAATAAGAACAACATAATATAATAAGAGCAATAATACCTGAAGATTTGTAGTAGGGTTTCGAGGTTATGGGGTAACGATCCCAAGAGAGGTCCGAGGTGTATCTTCATCGAAGAGTTTGGTGAGAATAAACCAAACCTCCAAAGGACAGCTATATATACACAAATCTTTGTTCGTATGTTTGTTTCGCTGGTTGGTTGTTGAAATAAAAATACCTCATATATATATATATATATATATATATATATATATATATATATATATATATATATATATATATATATATATATATATATATATATATATATATATATATATATATATATATATATATTTTATTAAGATTTATATTTTTCGGGTATTTAGTTTCACAATAAAGAGAAGTACTAAAGTTTAAACACTGTTTAATAAAATTAATGAACGTTTCGAGGAAAGTATGCTATCCTCCTCTTCAGGAACAACAAACAAAATATAAATCAAAAAGTAGCACTATAGCAGCATAATAAACTATTCTCAGCAAAGTTAAAAGCAAATACAGAGACAAAAGTGGAAAAAAGTAAAAACAATGAAATCGTTGGTAAATTGGTTGGGAAAAAATTATTATATAAATGCAAATAGAAAATAAAATAATAAAAGTGAATCGTGCATGTAAGTGATCTAAATCTTATATATGAACGTTGCATGACAAATATATCATAACAATAAAATACAAAACGATATAAACATATGACAAAATGTTAAATAAACATATAATAACACATAAAGGAAAAATATAAAAAACAATACGTAATAAAGTTAAATAAAAAGAATATTAAAATAATGGCAAATATAAATGAATAATGAAGAAACAAAAATTAAAAATAAAATAAAATATGATAATGCATGATTGAATTAATGATGGGATAAAGTGAGATTAATCAAAGAAGCCGCAACTTAAAAGATCCACAATCGTTGTTTAAAGATGGAGTCATTGTGTGGATAAACAAGGATTTCATTGTATGTAAATCGAGAGGTTGGGTAGTTTGGGTTATTATTTCAAAGTTAGCAGGATTGACTAAAAGGTTGTGGGTGTTACAATGTTCTCGTATGCTTGAGAGGGGTGGGTGGATTAAAGGCAGATCTGTTCGAATAGATATCTTCCCTGTGCTCTCCGATTCTAGAGGTGAGTTGGCGTATAATGCTACCAACATAGACCTCTTTACAGAGGTCACAGGTATACTTATATAGATAACGCAAGAATGCAAGGAAACAGGAATTGTATCTTTGCAACTGACAAAGGAACTCATAGTGAAATTAGAAGAAAAGACAAGTTTGATGTTTAGTTGTGGAAAATGATAAGATAAAATGCTGGATAAGTCTTTGTCTAACTTGTGATGAATGTAATCATGAAATGAAAATTTAACATATATAACTTTTTTTGGAACTGTGGAAATTGCTTCTATTGGTGTATAAATTTTGTTTAGAAAGGTGTTGATCAATTTAATTAATATTATGGTTGAAAAAATTTATCAGAAATTGGAGCTCATTGTGTAAATTAGAGTAGGAGGAAGAAAGATGATTACTTTTATTTTTTGTTTCTCCATTATTCATTTATGTTTTCCATTATTTTATATTCTTTTTATTTAACTTTATTACGTATTGTATTTTATATTTTTCCTTTATGTGTTATTATATGTTTATTTAACATTTTGTCATTTGTTTTTATTGTTTTGTATTCTATTGTTATGATATATTTATCATGCAACGTTCATATATAAGATTTAGATCACTTACATGCACGATTCACTTTTATTATTTAGTTTTCTATTTGCATTTATATAATAATTTTTTTCCCAACAATTTACCAACGATTTCATTGTTTTTCCTTTTTTCCACTTTTGTCTCTTTATTTGCTTTTAACTTTGCTGAGAATAGTTTACTATGCTGTTATAGTGCTAATTGTTGATTTCCATTTTGTTTGTTGTTCCTGAAGAGGAGGATAGTGAAGTTTCCTCGAAACGTTCATTAATTTTAATAAACAATGATTTTATAATAATAATATATATATATATATATATATATATATATATATATATATATATATATATATATATATATATATATATATATATATATATATATATATATATATATATATATATATATATATATATATATATATATATATATATATATATATATATTATATATATATATATATATATATATATATATATATATATATATATATATATATATATATATATATATATATATATATATATATATATATATATATATATATATATATATATATATATTATGGGATTTGCAAGAAGTTGCAGTTGAATTTTGATTCGGACTCAGATTTAGAATAATTTTCAACTTGGACTCGACACTAAATATATATATATATATATATATATATAATATATATAATATATATATATATATATATATATATATATATATATATATATATATATATATATATATATATATTATATATATTGTTCAAATAAGTAGAAAAAATTTATAAATGAATTAATAAACATTTAAATATATAGAAAAATTTAATGTCCTATTTCCTTAAATAATTATAATCCATTAACAAAACAAAAAAGAAGTAAGAGTTTAAGTAAATAAATGTTTAATTAGGTAAAAAAAAAAATACATAGAAAAATCTAATGCCTCCTATTTCTGTAAATAGATTTAATCCATTACCAAGTTTCTCGCAAATTAAATAAAACTATTACAACTCTCGCTTATTCAATGATTTTCCCAATTTAAATTCTCATTAGTACAAAGCGTATAAATTCACTTACTAATGGTGTTCTCTCCAAAACTTGAATTCAAGTTGGCAAACTATTGGAAAATAATTAGACTTCTCTCAATTAACGGAACAGTTTTGCATAAATAATTAATCGAAGACAAAGAGTGTTATGAGAAAGCAGTGATGGAAATCAAATTCCTATTTATAATTTACCCTTTTATTTCTGTAAGAGTTGTAAAATTTAAAAAGGGGAAATTACCTAAATTTATTTATATTATATAGTATTGATTATTTTATGTAATTTCGATATATATATATATATATATATATATATATATATATATATATATATATATATATATATATATATATATATATATATATATATATATATATATATATATATATATATATATATATATATATATATATATATATATATATATATATATATATATATATATATATATATATATATATATATATATATATATATATATATATATATATATATATATATATATATATATATATATATATATATTATATATATATTTATATATATATATATATATATATATATATATATATATATATATATATATATATATATATATATATATATATATATATATATATATATATATATATATATATATATATATATATATATATATATATATATATATATATATATATATATATATATATATATATATATATATATATATATATATATATATATATATATATATATATATATATATATATATATATATATATATATATATATATATTAATATATAAAAAAAATTAAAAAAAAAAAAAAATAATATAAATATATATATATATATATATATATATATATATATATATATATATATATATATATATATATATATATATATATATATATATATATATATATATATATATATATATATATATATATATATATATATATATATATATATATATATATATATATATATATATATATAATATAATATATATATATATATATATATCATAATAAAAGGTCAAAGGCCTACCAATTTCTACTGGAGTTGGGGCAATACCGGAATCGCGATCGTTAAACGCCAACATGTCCCGATACACGGCAGCTGAAAGTGTGCAAGTCAAAGGAATTTGGAAAAACAGATAAATGAAGTGTGTTCCAGACTTTAACAGTAGAGTGCATGTAAGATTGAAGATTGAGCATAGCGATTACGTCTGGGGTCAGAGAGAAACGCGTGTCGCACGAGCCCTTCTCTATGGAGGAGGTATGCGAGAGAGAGAGAGAGAGTTCAGAAGAATAGTGTCCACCGTAATAGCGATAGTATAGAGAGTCATCCAACAGTTCTACGAACAGAAAGAGTTTGGAGTGAATTAGTGAGAGCGGGAGAGTTGATAAGACGAAAAGCCCCAGACACCACCTTCTCAAGGAGAGCTTTATGAGTGGAACCACACCAGATGTGTGAGTCTTAATATATATACTTACTTCACGTCACCTCAGTCCCTTTCTACCTATAAAGAGAAAGGGACAGAGGTGACGTGAATAAATTCTGAAGACGCCTCAGAACACCTCCTCTTATAAATTTGTTTAGGAAGAGAGGTAATGTGGTCTTTCCAAGAAAGATCATGAGAAAAAGAAACACCGAGTATATTAAGGACAAATGAAGGCTTCATTTTTTTTGTTTTCGAAGAAGATGCTATAGTTGTGTGGAAGGTTGTGTTGAGTAGGGAGACGGAGGAACTGAGTTTTTGTGACATTGAAAATAACCATGTTTTCTCTGCCCCATTTTGAAATACGTGAAAGATCAGAGATCAGTTGCTCCAAGACCACCATTATAGCGTCTATTAACTGCTGTTGGGAGAGGCGTCTTTCAAGAAGAGTGTAGTCATCAGCATATTAGCGGATAGGGGATGAAGTAATAGAGTTGAGGTCATAAATGAAAAGTAGAAAAAGTGTTGGGAATAGGACAGATCCTTGAGGAACACCACAATTAATTGAATTAAAGTATGAACGTGACCGTCTACATCTATATAACGACCAGAAAGGAAATCAGGAAATCAGAGAGAAGGTCATAGAGAAAAGGATAGATTTCGAAAGAGGGAAGTTTAGAAATTAAAGCTTTGTGTCAGACTCTATCGAAGGGTTTCTATATGTTCAGCGCGGTAGCAAAAGATTAACCGAAATGCAGAAGAGCGGAAGACCAAGA
>SEYY01023015.1:67500-70000 GCA_009176605.1 Armadillidium nasatum | reverse complement strand
AATTAAACGTTCGAGAAGTTTTGTGTGCCCTTAATTTTCTCGCATAATCAATTGTAATTGATTAGCATATATTCCCAAGAGAGTTTTATTATTTGTTTTAAGAGGACTCCTTTGTTCATTATGTAAAGTCGAGAGGTTCAAGTACGAGAGAGGCAGGTAGTGAGAAGAGAGAAAGAGAGGGAGAGGGAGAAGAAGAAGAAGTGTAGGCGGGTGAGGATGAGATGTTGCCTGAGAGAGTAAGACAGTATATGAAAGCAGAAATGCAGAGTAATAGGATTAGAGAGAGAGAAGAATGAAAAAGATAGATAGATAGATAGATAGAAATTGGGGATATTGAGATAAACAGAAAAGAAGAGAGAGAGAGAGAGAGAGAGAGAGAGAGAGAGAGAGAGAGAGAGAGAGAGAGAGAGAGAGAGAGAGAGAGAGAGAGAGAGAGAATGTCAAGGAGATGGAAAAGGTTAAGGAATTCTGTTAAGGAACTTTTGAAGTACTTCTGAAGATTCTTTTAGAAAGTAGTAATTGAATTTGTGTTTTTCTGATCATTCGAAATGTGGAAGAGGTTAATTTGAGTATTTTTATCGAGATGAGAAGACGAAATGCTTTAATTTGTCTTTCAAAACAAACAACATAATAAAATGATGTTAAAAACATGAAATAAAAGATTAAATTTTTATATTTTTTTTTTTTTTTTTTTTTTTTTATTTTTCTATTCTATGCTTTTTTATGTTAAAAATAAAAATGAAAATATTGAATTTTCATATTTCATTTTTTTCATTTATTATTTTATTCTTTATTTAATATTAAAATGAAAACTTTAAAATTAATACTTAATGTTTTTAATTATTTATTTTTTATATATTTATTTAATGTTAAAAAAATACTAAATTTTTATATTTCACCTTTTTAATTCATTATTTTTTTTTTTATTTATTTATTTGTATTTTACACTTACATTAAAGTGTTCATTAATGTTATAAAGTAAAATAAATTTTTTTTTTCAAATTTTAATTTTAGTTAATTCATATTACTTTATTATATTTTATTTTATTTTGTTGTTATTTTGCTCAAAAGTCATTTTCTTTACTTTGTTTGTAGGATAATATATATATTAATAATATATATATATATATAATATATATATATATATATATATATATATATATATATATATATATATATATATATATATATATATATATATATATATATATATATATATATATATATATATATATATATATATATATATATATATATATATATATATATATATATATATATATAAGTTTAAATACTACCCTGTTTGTGGTTATTTTGCTCTAAAATTAGTTTCGATAATTTGTTTTTTTTTTCTTATTTTTCTCTAAAGTCAGGTTTGATAATTAGAAAATTATAACATTTCTGTGGTTATTGGCTTTAAAGTAAGTTTCGATATTCTGATTCTGGTTATTTTGCTCTATAGTCATTTTAGATACTCTCTTTGTGGTTATTTTGCTCTAAAGTCAGTTTAGATATGCTGTTTGTGGTAATTTTTCCTAAAATCAGTTTCGATACTCTGTTCAAGATTATTTTACTTTAAAGTCGGTTTAGATATGATGTTTGTGGTTATTTTGCTTTAGAATTAGTTTCGATACTCTGTTCGAAGTTATTTGCTCTAAAGTCAGTTCAGATGTGCCGTTTGTGGTATTTTTGCTCTAAAATCAGTTTCGATACTCTGTTTGTGGTTATTTTGCTCTAAAGTCAGTTTAGATACTATGCAGTTATTTTGCTGTAAAATGAGATTCGATACTCTATTTGTTATCATTTTGCTCTAAAGTCGGGTTTGATAATCTGTGTGTGGTTATTTACTCTCAAACTAATTTCGATACTTTGTTAGTGATTATTTTACTCTAACTTCGGTTTAGATGCTCTGTTTGTAGTTATTTTGAAATCAATTTCAATACTGTTTGTGGTTTTGCATTAAAGTCATTTTTGATATTTTCCGTGGTTATATGCTCTAAAGCTGAGTTCGATACTCTGTCTTTGTTTACTCTTCTCTTAGATCAGTTTTGGTACTCTGTTTGTGATTAAATTGCTATAAAAGTAGGAGTTTCCTATGGACCAGGTCATAAAAGTAATTTTGCAAAATTTCTTAAATATTCCGACCTTTTTGGTTTATTTTCAGACAGTAGTTCAATAGTAGCTGTAATAGATGGTCAGTGTTCAACCTTTTAATCTATCAATAGGAACTTTCCTCAGGGCTTTATTCAACACCTAATTCTTATTATTTTTACATTTTGCTAATGACTTGTATATTACTTTTCTTTATTTTTTTTACGTGACGCTTCTCATTATTTCTTCATGCTTTTATTTGGAAAGGCAAATAACTCATAGGCAAATAGCGATTGATAAGAAGGTGGTATTTAAGAAACTCACACCTGATCATTATCGTATCCCTAATCAGGACACATAAACTATATTTGTTTTCAATGCCTCAAAATCTCAATACCTCCATCTTCCT
>SEYY01023015.1:62500-65000 GCA_009176605.1 Armadillidium nasatum | reverse complement strand
ACTGACTTAAAACATTTAAGAAGTAAAACACTAAAAATTATCGAAAGTTTGAATAAAATTGCAAGTTAGTTATAGATTAAAAAGACAACCTTTCGATCCTAATCATCCGAGGATCATTATCAAGCCACCACAAGGGGTAAACGTTTTTCCCAGTCCACATTTTCAATCTCCAACCCCTCTACTATACCACGTTTAATCTCTCCTCTTCCTCTCTACTTACGATCATAATTTTTAAATATTTCCACCAAAATTCCTAGATATTTGAATTCATCCACCTCTTCAAGTTTCCTTTCCCCCACTTCTACACCTCCGCATTCCTCGCTCCACATCTCCTCAATTCATCTCAATTCCGCTTCTCTCAGTTTTCCCGAGAAACAAAACACCATCTCTCTCAGCTTTTGTCCATCCTCGCTCCAACACGCCAGATCATCGTCGTAAGCCATTATTACATCTCCATCAAGGACGCGCACCTCTTCATTAACTCCTTTATATATATATATATATATATATATATATATATATATATATATATATATATATATATATATATATATATATATATATATATATATATATATATATATATATATATATATATATATATATTTGGTGGCCAAAAGCCCGAACCCTACCAAATTCCATTAGAGTTGGGGAAATGCCGGAAACCTGGTCAAATTCCGCCACAGTTGGAGGGAAGTCATAATCATAGCCAGTTAATGGCCGACGTGTCTCGACAGACGGTGTTTGAATGTGTGCAAGTCAAAGGAAGTTGTGAAAATAGATAAAGGGAGTGTGTTTCAGATTTTACCAGTTGAATACATGTAAAATTAAGCATACCTGTTAGGTCTGTTGTTAGATAGTTGGACTGAGAAAGGTGGAGATTTTGCAGAAAAGCGTGTAGCTCGAGCTCTTCTCAGTGGAGGAGGTATGTGAGGATATAGTTCAGGAGAGCAGTATCCATTGTAATAGAAAAAGTATAGAGAGAATGACACAACAATTTAACTGACAGAAAGAGACCAGAGAGAATTAGTGAGAGCGTAAGTTAAGATGAAATCCTCTAGACTCCCCCTTTTCATGGAAAGCTGTAAGAGTGGACCATCCCAGATGTGTGACGTATACTTCATAAAGGGGCGAATAACACTCCTATAAAAGCAAGCAACTAGTGAGGTGTGAAAAAATTACGATGGCGCCTCAGAACTCCTAACCTCTTGGAAGTTTGCTTAGAAAGAGAAGTAATGCTTTCCTTCTAAGAAAGATCACGAAAAAACAAGCATAGAGAAAATTAAGGACGGACGAAAGTTTAGGATGTGCATTTTCGAAGATGTCATAATTGTGTGGAAGGTTGTGTCGAGAAGAGAGATGGAAGAACTGAATTTTAGAGACATTGAAAATAACCTTATTTCTTTGCCCCAGATTGGAATACAAGAAAGATCAGAGGTTAGTAACTCAAAGGCCATTCTTGTGTCAATTAACTACCGTTGGGAGGTGTGTCTTTCAAATTAGAAGAAGTAATGAAGGGTGGAGTAATTAGCATAGGAGTGGATACGTTATTAAGTAATTGAGAGTAAACTCAACTAACGTGTATTTAATCTATTGATTCGCTTACTTTGTTTCTCTCTCTCTTTTTCCAGATTATATATAATGAGTCATGACAGACTCGAAACGTTTATATAAATTAATAAAGTATTATTACTGTGATGTCTTTATCAACATTGCTAGCATTATGGTTCATATATATATATATATATATATATATATATATATATATATATATATATATATATATATATATATATATATATATATATATATATATATATATATATATATATATATATATATATATATATATATACGAAGTAATTAACCCTGATTTAGACACGAATCTTTTTTCAGAATTTAGATCATAAAGTGATTATGAATAAAATACTAAAAAATAAAAGAATTAAAACGAGAATAACAAGAACTAAAACCGAAGGAAAAACATTATTACTATTAAAAAACCCGAGCTTTCGACTCCAACATCCGGGAGTCCTTATTCCCTTGAATAAGGACTCCCGGATGTTGGAGTCGAAAGCTCGGGTTTTTAATAGTAATAATGTTTTCCTTCGGTTTTAGTTCTTGTTATTCTCGTTTTAATTCTTTTACTTTTTAGTATTTTATTCATAATCACTTTATGATCTAAATTTTGAAAAAAAGATTCGTGTCTAAATCAGGGTTAATTACTTCGTAAATATTTATATAGTGGTGTGTATTAATAACTTTATATCTAACATATATATATATATATATATATATATATATATATATATATATATATATATATATATATATATATATATATATATATATATATATATATATATATATATATATATATTTATATTTATTTCACTATCACCTTTCCCACTTTCGTGGGGTGGTGCACGCCTCAATTCCATCACAAACGTACCCATTCCTACCTTTCAATTCCTTTCACCACCGCCCTCCATTTCACTCT
>SEYY01023015.1:47500-57500 GCA_009176605.1 Armadillidium nasatum | reverse complement strand
ATATATATATATATATATATATATATATATATATATATATATATATATATATATATATATATATATATATATATATATATATATATATATATATATATATATATATATATATATATATATATATATATATATATATATATATATATATATATATATATATATATATATTATTTTTTTTTTTTTTTTTTTTTTTTTTTTTTTATATAAATATATATATATATATATATATATATATATATATATATATATATATATATATATATATATATATATATATATATATATATATATATATATATATATATATATATATATATATATATATATTATATATATATCCTATCACGTTAATAACCAATCAATGTATCATTCTCTCAGTACAACCAAAGCAAATGCCTATGCATAATCTATCTTTAAAGTTAACGCGCTTAAACACACACACACAAACACAAGCACAAGCACTCCTCTCTCTTCTATACATCAACTCATCAAAATGCGTAGAAACTTCTCGGCTAATATAGTCAACGAATAAAGTTTCTTCAATCGCAATAAACCATGAAAAATATCAAAGGCAAACACTGAACCTGAAATAACTTTTCCTTTACTTTTTCCTTAAGAGATTAATAAAAGTTTACTTAATTTAGTCTTGATTAGATTTTTGTTTGAGGTGGATATTTTACGAACATCAATTAAGATTTTTTCATAAAGGAAAAGTGGGCTTTTTCCTTACTTTATTTGTTTACTATATATATATATATATATATATATATATATATATATATATATATATATATATATATATATATATATATATATATATATATATATATATATATATATATATATATATATATATATATATATATATATATATATATATATATATATATATATATATATATATATATATATATATATATATATATATATATATATATATATATATATATATATATATATATATATATATATATATATATATATATATATATATATATATATATATATATATATATATATATATATATATATATATATATATATATATATATATATATATATATATATATATATATATATATATATATATATATATATATATATATATATATATATATATATATATATATATATATATATATATATATATATATATATATATATATATATATATATATATATATATATATATATATATATATATATATATATATATATATATATATATATATATATATATATATATATATATATATATATATATATATTTCAAAATAAAGGCAACAGTCTTAACTTTATTTATTGTTACTTCCTCATAGTTTTCAGTTTTCAAAACTTTTCTAAAATCCTTATTAAAAATGGGAGATATTGAAGCACGTTATTTCCATTTATTTATTGTTTGAAAGAGATAAATAAAGCTTGTTATGCTCTTAATAAAGTCCGACTTTCTATGTAGTGTGTCGGTGAGTACTTTGCTGTGACTCTGGATAAATTGAAAGCTTTCAATTATCTGCTACAATGGGTCTGATTTCAAGCATTAGTTCCTTTCGGTTTTTTATTTCAAAACTTATCTCCTTCAGTTTTTAGTATCATATAATATATATATATATATATATATATATATATATATATATATATATATATATATATATATATATATATATATATATATATATATATATATATATATATATATATATATATATATATATATACAGGGTCCATTATGAAAGTATTGCGCATGATTTTATTGTGACGCGACTATCCATCGCAGCGGGGTAAAATGAGTCAGGAAATGTGATGAGGGGTCTGCCCTTCCAATGCAGCCGGTCGTCAGTTTGTTCCGAGCAGTGTGAGTGGAAAGACGTGCCTCCGCGTGAAGTGTGTTTTTCGACTTTGTAACACGGCGCGATGGAGCGTTCGCTTGAACAGCGAAACAACGGCCAGAACCGACGAAAACATGAATCGTGTGAGCGAAGTTTTGCTTTCCGACCGTCGATTGAGCATCCAGCAAATCGCTGACACCCTAAACATGTCCACATTTGCGGTACATGGGAATAGTGACCGAGGATCTGCAAATGCGCAAGGTCTGCGCGAAGCTTGTGCCGAAAGTGTTGAGGGAAGAGCAGAAAGAACTTCGAGTTTTGCGCTGTCAAGAATTGTTGGATTTGATTCAAAATGAGCCGGACTTTCTTAACTCTGTGGTAACCGGAGACGAATCCTGGATGTTCGAGTACGAACCAGAATCGAAAAGGCAGAGCAGCGAGTGGCACACAAAATCATCCCCCTGCCCCAAGAAAGCGCGAATGAGCAAGTCTCGCGTCAAAACGATGCTCACTGTCTTTTCTGACGTCCGAGGAATCGTCCATTTTGAGTTTGTACCGCAGGGACAAACTGTCAACTCAGCCTTTTACCTGCAGGTGCTCAAGAGATTGAAACGCCGGGTCGCGCGAGTGAGGGCTGACATCAAAGACACGGTCAAGCTCCACCATGACAATGCCCCCAGCCACACGGCATTAATCGTTACCAATTTCCTGGCCAAGAACAAAACCCCGGTGGTCACCCAGCCCCTTACAGTCCCGACTTGGCTCCGTGCGACTTTTTTTTGTTTCCCCGACTGAAGAGATAGCTGAAAGGAAAACATTGGGAGACCGTGGAAAACATCCAAAAACATGTCACAACGTTCTTAAGAGGCATTCCCATCGAGGAGTTTCAGGTTGCCTTCCAGGCATGGAATTAAGACACGTCTCCGCAAGTGTATTGATGCTGAGAGAGAGTATTTCGAAGAATTTTAAGCGTTTGTACCGGTAGGATCAAGAAATATATTTTTCCCAGCAAATGCGCATTACTTTCATAATAGACTCTGTATATATATATATATATATATATATATATATATATATATATATATATATATATATATATATATATATATATATATATATATATATATATATATATATATATATATATATATATGGCAGACTTTTGAGAGAAGTTCGAAATTTTTGAATCCTTGAGGGGTTCTCTCTAAATTTCGTATCGGTAACTATGAGAAGCTAACTGACACGTGACTCATGCAATTCAATATGAGTCATGCACAGTTGACTCTCTCTCTCTCTCTCTCTCTCTCTCTCTCTCTCTCCTATATATATATATATATATATATATATATATATATATATATATATATATATATATATTATATATATATATATATATATATATATATATATATATATATATATATATATATATATATATTATATATATATAATATTGTACGATAAGCAAAAGTAAAATTTGTTTCTATTACTTCAGAATCGTAAAAGGCCAAATCGCATTTTCATAAGAGCGGTTGCAAATGCGGTTGTCGGTTTTAGAAATTTCCAATATCATGGTTGCTGTTGAAGTGCTGTCATTGTTATTTTTAAATAATACGGTTGCGGCTGTTAAAAGTTATGCGGTTGCGAAGCTTCGTTCCATCACTATATATATATATATATATATATATATATATATATATATATATATATATATATATATATATATATATATATATATATATATATATATATATATATATATATATATATATATATATATATATATATATATATATATATATATATATATATATATATATATATATATATATATATATATATATATATATATATATATATATATATATATATATATATATATATATATATATATATATATATATATATATATATTACCTCTGGTGGGCAAAGGCCAGAGGTCTTCAAAATTTCCACCAGAGAAATGAGCAAATCGGGATTCTGGTCAGATTAAAGCCGATATGTCCCGAGACACGGTGTTTGAGGGTGTGTACGTCATAGGAAATTGAGAAAATAGATGAAGGGAGTGTGTTCCAGACTTTCACCAGTAGAGTATATGTAACAGTGAGCATAGCGGTTAAGTCTGGGGTCAGAGAGTTGGACAGAGAAAGGATGATACTGTGTAGAAAGACGTGTCGCACGAACCCTTCTCAAAGAAGGAGGTATGCGATGAGAAAGTTCGGAAGATCAGTGTCCGTTTTAATAGCAATATTATAGAGAAAGTGAACGCAGCAATTCAACTGGCAGAAAGAGATTGAAGAGAATTAGTGAGAATAGGAAGAGTTGATAAAACGAAAATCCCAAGGCTCCACCTTTTCAAGGAGAGCTGTATGAGTGGAACCACCCCAGATTTGTAGGCGTACTCCATACAGGGGTGAACAACATCCTTAAAAAGAGCAAGCAACTGGAGTGATGTGAAGAAGTTCTGAAGGCGCCTCAGAACACCCAACTCCTTAGAAGCTTGTTTAGAAAGAAAAGTAGTGTGATCTTTCAAAGAAAGATCACGAGAAAAAGAAACACCAAGATTATTAAGGAGAGATGAAGGTTTGAGTCGTGTATTTTCGAAGAAGATTTCATGGTTGTGTGGAAGATTGTGTCGAGTAGAGAGAAGGAGGAATTGAGTTTTTGAGACATTGAAAACGACCATGTTTTCTCTGTCCCAATTTGATATGCGAGATAGATCAGAGATTAGATGCTCCAAGGTCACCCTCCTTGCGTCTATTAATTGTTGTTGGGAGGGGCTCTTTTCAAACTGAAAAGATTAATGAAGGGTGGAGTCATCGGCATAGAAGTGGATCGGAGATGAAGTAATAGAGAGAAGGTCATTAATAAAAATGCAAAAAAAGTGTTGGTGATAGGACAGATCCTTAAGGAACACCACTATTAATAGATTTATAGGATGAACGGTGGCCGTCTACAACAGCTTTCGATTTGTCCAGCGCGACAGCAAAAGTTACACCGAAATGCCGAAGAGCGGAGGACCAAGAGTGAGAAAAGAAAAAGATCACCCGTAGAGCGTTTCTTACGAAAGCCATACTGACGATCAAAGATAAGATTAGAAGAACTGAGATGTTTCCAAACCTTCCTACTAAGGAGGATAGGTTCGAAAACTTAGAAAGAATGGAGGTTAAAGAAATTGAACGATAGTTAGAGGGTTGAGATGGATATATATATTGTATATATATATATATATATATATATATATATATATATATATATATATATATATATATATATATATATATATATATATATATATATATATATATATATATATATATATAACAGAGAGAGAGAGAGAGAGAGAGAGAGAGGAAAGGGGGGGGGAAAAGAGAGAGTTTTAATGACTCTCTAGGTATTACGTTTTATTTAAAAAAATTTCGAAGAAAAATGTAGACCTTCTTTCCCATTCTTTAATTGCTCCTGGGAAATTAAAATTAGATTTTCAAATGAACACCTCACACACCTACACATTACACACTAGCGTACATACACTCACGTAGACACACATACCGTATATATATATATATATATATATATATATATATATATATATATATATATATATATATATATATATATATATATATATATATATATATATATATATATATATATATATATATATATATATATATATATATATAATGAATGTGTGTGTGTGTGTTTGTGCTACATGTATGTTTTTTAAGTTTTAAGTAAAAAGTAGCTTTATAAATTATTACTAAAACTCATGTACATTATATATTATTAAGTATGTGAAATATATTATTATATATTAAAATATTTTTATTTTATGAGTTTTAATCCTCTTATTATTGTTAATTAATAATTTATTAATTCCTATAAAATTCTTAAAATCCTTCTTAAAATCAAAATCTAAAGAGCAAATATGAATAAAATATTATATGAAGTAAAAAAAATTCTGTTTCATTTTAAGGCCTTTTATCTTTTCTTTATTTAAAGCTGTATTTGAACTAATGCTGTGGAGTATAATCCGTAGTCGGAGCAGGAGCCGGAGTAGAACCGGAGTCGGAGCCGGAGTCGGAGTCAAAGCAGGAGCCGGAGTAGAACCGGAGTCTGAGTCGGAGCCGGAGTAGTAGTTGGAACCGGAGTCGGTGCAGGAGCAGGAGCCGGGGCATGAGCCGGAGTCGGAGTAGAAACCGGAACATGAGCCAGATCATGAGCCGGAGCCGGAGTCGGAGTCGGAATCGAAGTCGGAGCCAAGATCCGGAGCCATGAAAGTTTCGATCAGAGCTAGATCCGGAGCAAAGAAACTTTTGGGTTGAGTCGTGGTTTGAACCGGATCGGTCGGGAGTAGATTTTAAAGATTTAATAAATTTAATAAATTTAAATTTTATTTAATTTAATTTATTGATAAAACTATAATAAATTTTTTAAAAAAATGAAAATAAAATAAAAAAAAATAATCTACTTACAAATTTATATTGAATAAATAATGACGTAACCTCCTCATAACTGCCTGTAAAAACAGAAATAAAAAAATTAAATATTTAAATAAATTAATGAAGTAAATTTTATAATTTTGTAATTTTTAATTTAAAAGTTTAAAAAAAAAATTTTTTTGCAATGCAAACTTAATTAACGATGTAAAAAAAAAAAAAGCATATTTCTAATATAGATAATTGCAAAACAAATAAATGCATATTTATAATATATATATATATATATATATATATATATATATATATATATATATATATATATATATATATATATATATATATATATATATATATATATATATATATATATATATATATATATATATATATATATATATATATATATATATATATATATATATATATATATATATATATTGCCTGAATTTATATAACTAAATGCGTCTTTCTTCTATCATATTGTAACCAAAAAGAAGATGAAGAAAAAAAGCAAAAAAAAAAAAAAAAAAAAAAAAAAAAAACTTGGAGCTTAATATAAATAAAACAAAAGGTGGTTTCTTCTTCTTTCATTTATGAATATTAGACATCACTATTCAAGAACGTAATCTTCTCCAGACGAAGAGATGAGAGAATTCGAAGGCCATATGAAAATAAATGAGACGCGGACTAATCATTGTTATTTCCTGAGAAAATCAAGTGGGGTTTTTTTTTTCGGAGGTTTATTAATGGAGGGAACATTTTAGGGTTTTACACTATATCTTCTCGGAATACAAAAATAAGTATAAGATTTAGACGATAAGGTTTTTAAGGTTTTATTAAAAATTGTAGTATTACACGAGGGTTAAAGATTTTCTTCTTACTCTGTATATATGTTCAGTATATGCAGAGATATATATATATATATATATATATATATATATATATATATATATATATATATATATATATATATATATATATATATATATATATATATATATATATATATATATATATATATATATATTCTAGACTTGTGACGACGTGCCTTACAATAACTCCTTCTATGTTAAAAATTTTGAACTCTGGAGAAGTCATTTTCTCTGTTATACTAATACAAATATGAAACATTGGGATAAATATTTAGTAGAAAAGAAAACGTGATGAAGCTTTACCATTTTATTAGAAATATTAACTCTATAGTAATATTGTATTGTAATTTGCTTGAAGAATTGTCAATTATGACTTTACCAATAACTTAGATTAGTATTTCTAGGGTTTCACCGCTGATGGTTTAAATAAGTATTCACAAAGATTTAAAGTTATCTTTATAAAAAAATTTCGAGGGATTTCTTCTCGATATCTTAGAAAAGTCTTTCCATTCTTCTCTAGTCTTTCTTGAATAAAAATATAGTCTGGTACATTTACTTTACAATAATTTAATACAAATTTTTGTATAAAATTCCTAAATAAAAGTTAACAAATATTCTGAAGATGAGTTGATGACTGGTGTTTATTGGTTTTGGTAAATGTGACTGAGAATTTTACAATGTGGAGGCATTTGTCTTACTAATGGTAAACCAGTTTTGCAATATTTATATGTGGCCTTGCTTGGAATCCCTGACTTTAAAAAGGTCTATCCAGCTAATTATTATGCCATCCTTTATTCTTATTTTTATATTTGGACGTTAGAGAATAAGAAAGTTAGATATGAAATGGCTGTAAAGAAGAATGGCAGGTTGGTGCATTGGGGGACACCATATATTGACATTAGTTTTGAAGAGTTGATTTCTACTGAATAGTTATGAAGAGTCGGGAAAATTTCTCATGCTGACGTGAAGAAAAGATTTTTAATTCTATGATTGGTGTCCGAAGAGTGTACCTTTGTTTAAAAGTCAAAGAAAGTCGGAGATGAATGGAAAGGATTATCCAGGGTATCGGCACAACCTTGGAAAAGCTTATCTAAACTGTCTAGATTATTGACAGTAATAAAATTAGTGCTTGTATGTACGTATAGTGAAGTAGTGAATATATAGTAGTAAAGTCTGTTTAAATATACGAGTATATATATATATATATATATATATATATATATATATATATATATATATATATATATATATATATATATATATATATATATATATATATATATATATATATATATATATATATATATCATAAAAAATATAAAATCGATGATCGCTCAAGAGTTATAGCCATTATATTTAAAAATTTACTGAGATTTTCTGTAATAAAATTTTGTAATTAACTTTGAAATACATTTTCCTATATATATATATATATATATATATATATATATATATATATATATATATATATATATATATATATATATATATATATATATATATATATATATATATATATATATATATATATATATATATATATATATATATATATATATATATATATATATATATATATATATATATATATATATATATATATATATATATATATTTATATATTATATTATAACCCTTTTAGCATCCCCCCATATATATATATATATATATATATATATATATATATATATATATATATATATATATATATATATATATATATATATATATATATATATATATATATATATATATATATATATATATATATAAAATAGTAAAGTAGGTTAATTTAGAACGCACAAGGTGTATGGCAAGTATAACAGATAATTGAGATGAGTGACAAATCTAATTATTATAGTTTTCTTTTTAAAGCAGAATTAATTTTAAAAATTAAACCACAAATTTTCTTCGTAACCAATTAAATTACTAACCTGAAAAAATATTTATTTACATTTTAAAAACTAAAATTATGCTAATTTGAATCTTTTTTAATAACTTTTAAACTATTTTTTCGGTATTTTTTTTTTTATTTAAACATTGTTAATTAGTAGATCAATGATTACATACATTTTAAAAACTAAAAAATTATACTAAGTTTAATCATTTTTAATACATTTTCAAATATTTATTTCTTTTTTTTTTTTCAAAATAATGTTAATTAGAAAATAAAGAGAATTATCTACAAATGATTGAATTTTCAAAAACTGGAAATGCATTTACTAGCAATCGAAGATAGTTTGTTTTTGTTTTGTTTCTGAGAGCGGACCTCACCTACGAGGGCATATGCCGTCCCTCCAGGCAGACAAAATACTGCCCTTCAGGCCACCACCAGTTCAGAGAGAGTGAATCACACGCTTCGAGAGCTGTTGATGCTCTCCCGAAGATAGTTAATCATGTTTTGGGTACAGGTAAGTAAAATATAAATAAATAATGAAATGCAGTGCTATGAGAGACAGACTAGATAACGGTATTGTTAGAGTTTCGATAACGATAACGTAATTCAAGAAATTTCAGTCTGTGATTGGTCAGGATTGGATGTAATAACATGACGTCACTTCCTTCACTTTCTTAATTTATTTGAATTTTGAAATTTTCAACCTACGTCATAATTTATGGCAGGCAAAACCACAATTCTATTTCATTACTTATTATATCTATAAAATTTTAAGAAATGCAATCTGTGATTGGTCAGGATGGATGTAATAATATGACGTCATTTCCTTCACTTTCTTAATTTATTTGAATTTTCAACCTACGTCATAATTTATGGCAGGCAAAACCACAATTCTATTTCATTACTTATTATATCTATATTCTTTGAGTTGAATAACTTTTTCATAGAAGTTTATTAACG
>SEYY01023015.1:30000-32500 GCA_009176605.1 Armadillidium nasatum | reverse complement strand
GTAATAGTAGTAGAAGTAGTAGTAATAATAGTAGTAGTAGCAGTTATAGTAGTAGGAGGAGTAATAGAAGTATTAGGAGCATTAGTAGTGATAGTAGTCTTGATAGTGGTGGTAAAAATTATGCAATGGCTACTATAATTGTATTATTTATTTCAACTTCTTGTATTAAAATGATTCACTTTCATCCAAGTAATAATGGTTATTGAGCCGGAGCTGGGAAACGGGAACACTGTTAAGTTATTGGGTGGAGCTGAAGCCGGAGCGAAAGGAAAAAAAAAACATTTGTTTACTAGAAAATATTTTTCATATTTGCAACTGTGATTGAAATAAAGGATTGAATGATCATTGAAGCATTTTTTTTTCAGCACAAAATATTTCAAAAATTTCACAACCATGAATTAATGATTTCACAATATATATATGATAGTAGTAGCATCAGTAGTAGTAGTAGTAGTAAAATTAAGTAGAAGTTTTAAATTTTGTCATATGTTGTTGTCAGAAAGTTGAAAGTTTTATATTAAAGAGTAGGTATGCAGAAAATAAATATTATGATCAAAACAAAAATTATATTGAGCGAAACTTTTTTTCTTCTTAGAACCTAAAAATAAGAAATAAAAAGGAAAAAAAAGAAAAAAAAAAGAAAAATCCAACTGAGAAAGCCTGCAACTGGAATAAAAAGATACAGACTTGTTATATATTGCCGTCAGAAAGATAGAATTAAAAATTTTGCAAAGTAAATGTGATGTAGAAGAAGCAAATGCAAATAAATTCTATTCATATTCAATTGACTTATTGCAATTTTCTTAAAAGCAAGCTTTACTTTATATTTTTAAATATTCAAGCGTAGTAAAAGTAATGCAATTTATTTAATGAATACACTGAATATTGCTTATAAGTTTCAAAACTTTATTTCAGACATGCATCTCTATATTTCATACTTTATAACATTAATAAAAATGAGTAAAAATTTAAATAAATGTGAAATGGAAAATATCAGAAAAGAATATGCTAAATTTATTCTAATGCAAAACAAAAAAAGGAAATAGGAAAAAAGAAAAGAATATTCTAAATTTATTCGAATGCGAAACAGAAAAGGAAATAAAAAAAGAAAAAAAGAATATTCTAAATTTATTAAGACTTGAATTTAGGTTGAGATTTATGATAGGAATTCCTTAATATATATAAAAATGAGATGAAAATAAAAATAAATCTCGAGTAAACTTTCCCTTTATTCGTTATTATTATATTATTATTATTGTTATATATATATATATATATATATATATATATATATATATATATATATATATATATATATATATATTATATATATATATATATATATATATATATATATTATATATATATATATATATATATATATATATATATAATATATATATATATATATATATATATATATATATATATATATATATATATATATATATATATATATATATATATATATATATATATATATATATATATATATATATATATATATATATATATATATATATATATATATATATATATATATAATATATATATATATATGCTGTTGCTGAAAAGGTCAGAAGCCAAATTGAACTAACCGAAGTTAAAGACCAACTTGTCACAATACACGACGATTATATGTGTATAAATCAAAGAATGTATAGAAAATAGACAGAAGATTGTTCTAGGCTTTACCCGTGGAGAACATGTAAGAATGAGCTTAGCGGTTAAGTCTGGAGTCAGAGATTTTAATAGAGAAACCAACAAGACTGCGAAAGACAAGACATATGAATTCTCTTAAAGAATATTTGCATTTCACTTGGAAGTTTAGACAGCAGAGGTCCTTTGTTAATGCGATAAGCTTTAAAAAATGAAGCAACGATTCGATGTTAGAGAGAGAGAGAGAGAGAGAGAGAGAGAGAGAGAGAGAGAGAGAGAGAGAAAGAGAGAGAGAGAGAGAGAGAGAGAGAGAGAGAGAGAGAGAGAGAGATTGTAGATTTTAATGCGAGTAAGGGTATGGATATCACCTTGTGATAATGGAACCCACTCTAGAGTTTTAATTCATACTCCTTACAAGGATATACAAAATCCCTAAACATTTTATATTTTATTACCAACTGTTGTGGTGCTAAAGGATTCTGAGGAAGTCTGAAAAAGCATAATCTTTTTGAAGCTTACTCAGTGCTAAAAACAATGTAATAATTCTAAGAAAAATCACTATAAAAATACCCATACATAACACTAAAGCAGAATAAGGTATGAGTTCTGTGCTTTGAAGAAAGTATTATAATAACATATAAGATCATGTCTTTTGTAATAGTTGAAGAAATTCGGTATTTGAGACAATTAATAAATCAATTTTGCCTCCAAATTAACAATACGAAAAAGATAGGTCAGTTAATTATATGCCAAACTCGTAATGTAGGGTAACTTTGACTTAGCGTGATATTTTCGAAATAAAGCGAATAATAATATATATATATATATATATATATATATA
>SEYY01023015.1:12500-17500 GCA_009176605.1 Armadillidium nasatum | reverse complement strand
TTTGTGAAGCGGTGTTAGCTTTGACAAGCAAATTCCATTGTTTATTATCTTGACGGGAAGATCTTTTGTCCAGAGGGATTTATCCACTTCGTCACAAAACTGTATTTTATTAAATTCCGTCAACAGTTTTTGTTGTGGTAGTTTGAAGAATGAAGATTATTGGGAATGATGCATCATTTCGATATTCCAAGAGGAGGGGCATCATCAAAACAGTCAATAGTAGCGGGACAAAGATGAGAGAAGACAGAATTATTTTTCGAACTTCTATTCGGGCATCTAGGTGGAAGACATGCCAGGCAAAAGTTAGCTAGAAATTCACCAGGTATGGAGATGATGATTTAATTGATGAGTCAGTGGTATGTAAATGACCTAATTTCATAAGGTTTGTATTCTGGTTTGTATTCGAGGTAGGAAAAGATATTTTGTGCTTTAGAAGTTATATGTCATTGAATTTAACTTGTCCAGGGATCTCATATCCACCAGGTAGCCTTGGAAAGTCCAAAAGTTCCCATGAGAGATACAGTCAGATTTATTTTATTTTATTTTTTTTTGATAAATTATTTGCAAATATTTTTGGTTTAACGGAAGTTAAATGGTTCAATAAATTATATATAAATTAACGTAAATAATTAAAAAATCATTAAATAACTAAAAAAAAATAAGTTATATATATATATATATATATATATATATATATATATATATATATATATATATATATATATATATATATATATATATATATATATATATATATATATATATATATCAATGCCATTTACTGTCCACTTTAAAGCAAAAGAGCCATCATAGTTTCATTTACAATTCAGACATCTTACATGCTTCAAAAATTTTACGTTGAGAACTACAACTATCATATTTAAATTTAATATTAAGAAAAAAATAAAAATAAGAAATAAAAAAAAAATAAAACAAAACGTCATCCTATTTTAATGTTGTCATGGAAATGACAAACTTGTTAAATCGAAATAGTGACCATCTCTCTCACTATATATATATATATATATATATATATATATATATATATATATATATATATATATATATATATATATATATATATATATATATATATATATATATATATATATATATATATATATATATATATATATATATATATATATAAAGTAATTTATTTCTCAGTTTATTAAAAGAAATGACAACAATACTAGCGTCGACTACTATCAAACTGCAAACATTCCACTAAGAAAAAAAAATATTAAAACCTTACGCCCCTATTTCCCATCAACTTTTTTCCTTTTTTTTATAAACCCAACTTTATTTTTAAGGTTATTATGAAACATTTGCATAATACCTTTTTCCTTTTTTTTTATTTATTTATTTTTATCCGGACAAATATGAAGGTTTTTCTTCCACCAATTTGTTTCAATTGCATTCGCTAAACGGGTAAAATTTGAATTCCCCAAATTTCGTTTCATATTGTGCCTTCGGTCTATTGGCTTATTTTGGCCATTTGAAGAGAAGGTCGCTTTAATTTTGGATGTTTATATTGTGTCATAACACATCGCTTTACGTGTTTGTTTTATACATATATGAAACGCACACTTCTCTCATATATTATATATATATATATATATATATATATATATATATATATATATATATATATATATATATATATATATATATATATATATATATATATATATATATATATATATATATATATATATATATAAATATTAGGGATGGAGCGATACCAAAATTTTTACCGATACCTAAAAATTCCCCGATAGGCCGATACCCGATACCCGATACCTGAAAATATGCCGATACTTGCCGATACTACTACCGAACCTTACCGATACCGATACTTTACTACAAAATTTTTACCGATTTTTGCCGATATGCCGATACCGATACCGGATACCTGATCCGATTACCGATAAATATGCCGATACCGATACCGATACCGAACTTCACTCCATCCCTATATTAATATATATATATTATATATATATATATATATATATATATATATATATATATATATATATATATAATATATATATATATATATATATATATATATATATATATATATATATATATATATATATATATATATATATATATATATATATATATATATATATATATATATATATATATATATATATATATATTATATAATATATATATATATATATATATATATATATATATATATATATATATATAATATATATATATATATATATATATATATATATATATATATATATATATATATATATATATATATATATATATATATATATATATATATATCAGGTCTGCAAGTTCTCATTCTGTTGTTTTAATTGACTCAAGAACACAAAACTTATTCACGAGCATAATAAAGTTTCAAAGATTATGAAACAATTTTAATATTTCATGTTTAATAAAAGTCATTTCAATATTTTAATATTTTTTAAAGGATTTCATTACAAATGGGAAAGACATCAATTTCTCGCATTATCACATTTCGAATATTTTTAAAACTATTTTGATATTTCGAAAATTGTTGCTGATCAAATCTATTTCATCTATATATATATATATATATATATATATATATATATATATATATATATATATATATATATATATATATATATATATATATATATATATATATATATAATATATATATATATAATATAAGAGAAAGAAAAGAAAGAGAGAAAGAGAAAAAGAAAGAAAGAGAGAGAGAGGGAGAAAAGAGAGAAAAAAGGAAAGTAGAGACAGAGAGAAAGATTGAATACATATCTTTAATGAATCATGAAGAAATAGACATTTTTGAAGGAAACGCTTCTCATACGAGAAAAGAATAAAACGGGTTAAAAAAAAAAAAAGTTGAAATTAATAATAAAATTAAAAGCAAAATGCGGTCAATTTGTCTCCCTATTTCGAATATGTCTGCTTTGAACAGGTATCATTACAAATACTCATCCAAGTATAAAATTATCTATTTTCACATTTAAACAAATATCCACACATATATATATATATATATATATATATATATATATATATATATATATATATATATACTATAATATATATATATATATATATATATATATATATATATATATATATATATATATATATATATATATATATATATATATATATATATATATATATATATATATATATATATATATATATATATATATATATATATATATATATATATATATTATATATATATATATATATATATATATATATATATATATATATATATATATATATATATATATATATATATATATATATATATATATATATATATATATATATATATATATATATATATATATACATATATATCATGCTTGGTATGTTCATAATTACACCAGTTTACTTCATCAGTGTTAACCCAATTTCATGTTTTTATTTTTTATTTCTTAAAATATAAAGTTCAGATTATTTTTTTTTTAATCATATATTCTGCTCAGTGCCGCCAATTTCCATTTGAGAGATTATAAAGATGTCAAAATAAAATGTTCTTTACTATGTGTATTTGCGCTGACTCTATTATATATCTCTATGCAATTTGATATCTGAGACGAGGCTGAAAATTCAACGTAGGGTCTCTAAATAATGTATCCAGTGAGCAATATTCTACCCGGCGAGCAAAATATTAAATATGGTTTCCAGTCTTTGAAGTTATTATGTACAATGTTATTCTTTCTAATTTCTATATATACGGTATTATTATTATTATTATTATTATTTTTATTATTATTATTATTATTATTATTATTATTATTTTTGCACCTCACATATATATTATCGTATATTTATATATCATAGGATCATCATATGTATATATATATATTATATATATATATATTATTTATATATTATATATATATATATATATATATTCCTTATTTTTATTTATTTTCGAATTATATTCTGTGAAGCTTTAATAAAAACGTGATTTACTTTAAAATTTAAATCAATGAATACTCTAATTATAGGTGAAAAAAAATTAAACCATTTACGAAATAAATAAATATTACAGAACGTCTTTATAATTTCACCTAAAATATATAATTATATAATTATAATTTGATATGTACTAAGATTTCACAAAACAATTTCAATAACGAATTAACCACCCTACATACAAACAGTTCATCAGACCAATACTTAATTACGCATCTCCAGCCTGGTACCCGGCCACCTCACCATCAAACACAGAGAAATTACCAAAAAATAAAAATACCGCTCTTCGAATTATCACAGGCTGCATTAAAACTACCCCAATTCAGCATTTACACGAAGAAGCGAAAATACTCTTGATCCATGTTCACCTAGACATGATGGGAACCCAATTCTACTCCAACACTCTAGACATATAACACCCATGTCACTATACCCTTCAAGGCCACACAAGACACCGTATAGAATTACCCCCAACCTCCCCGGCCCAATACTACAGTAACACATTCAAAACCATTCCACCTACAGCAAACAACATATCACTAAACAAACACGAACACACCTTCATAACACAAAATTATCTCAACACCCGCCAACCAAATCACCTACTCAACGCACAACCCGCCCGACATATCAAATACACAAAACACATTACCACGCAAAACCCAAATTACCCTATCCAGATTGAGGTCAGGCCACCACCCTAACCTACAAGCATACAAACATAGATTCAATATACAAAACACACTATCCCTAATATGTCAAAGAACCAGAGACAACAGAACACCTCCTCTGAGATGCCCCTCCCTCACATCTACTCTCTGAGAGACCTTTCGGAACGGCCGGCGGTCGTTGCGGATTTCCTGAAAGCGGTGTGGCCCTTCTAATGAGACAAGTCCAAGGGGAAAAAAAGGCATATATATATATATATATATAATATATATATATATATATATATATATATATATATATATATATATATATATATATATATATATATATATATATATATA
>SEYY01023015.1:0-2500 GCA_009176605.1 Armadillidium nasatum | reverse complement strand
ATAAAAACATTGAGCGGGCTTAATTGAACTGTGATTGGCTTCTGAAATGATCCCCATTTTATATAAATATTTATTTCCACTTAATAGGAACGAACTTCTGTTGACGACTGTACATCGGTCAAGCCCTTTAATTAATGCCTTCGTTAAGTTTTTTAATCCTTATAATGAACAGTAAAATAAATTTTTTATTTTCAAATATCAAATAAAAATAAAAAAAATTTATTACTAATGAAAAGAATTATTTTTTCATTGAATACAGATTCAGAGCAAATAATTATGTCTTGCATTGTTAATATAATAATAATAATAATAATAATAATAATAATAATAATAATAATAATAATAATAATAATAATAATAATAATAATAATAATAATATATCAAGGAATTAATTTACAACTGAAATAATTAAATTCAGAAATTCGATGAAATAACCTATAGATATTTTTTTGAAAATTTTCTCTGAAAAAAAAAAAAAAAAAAAAAAAAAAACTCCGCCTCGATGAACAATGTCAAATTATATTTATTATTTTAATTATTTTTTTTATATTATATATATATATATATATATATATATATATATATATATATATATATATATATATATATATATATATATATATATATATATATATATATATATATATATATATATATATATATATATATATATATATATATATATATATATATATATATATATATATATATATATATATATATATATATATGATAGCTTTGTAGGCTTTGTAGGCTTTTGTGTTAAATGATTAGACGGAGTACAGATTCTTATATTTAATAACACATTAATTAATAGTAAAGTTAGCTTCCTCAAAGAATAAGCAAAGTTAATGTTATGTTTCTTATTATTAAAGGTAAGTCTAAATAGTGCACTTAATTGTTAATTCACTTGTAGAATAAGAATTCCATGTCCAATCACTTTAAGTGCAAGCTTAAGAAAGAGGCAGAAGCGGTGAACTGTTTCACAGCATCGACTCAACTTGCTTACACCTTCAGATGGCTTTGTGACAGTTATAGGATTGAATAGTTTATTTTTAATTCATACGCATTTTAATTCTAATTAAATTCATTAATTGCAAAGCCGCTACACAACTTTCCCCTCCTGAAACTGAAAGTGCGAAAAATAAGTGAGGTAAAGTCGTGGGAAAAGAAGTAGGGCAACGAGGAAAAACGGAGCGACAAAAAGGTGAAGAGTGGAAGAGAAAGGAAAATACCCTGGATGTGAACAAGGCGGAATGGTAGTTAGGCTTTGAACCCCATCCAAATGAATCTCCTTTTTACAAGCAAGGGCGAGTGAGAAAAAAAAAAAAGAGACGAAGAATGAGAAGAAATACAGAGATTGGCAGAGGCGAGAGAGAGAGTAGAAAAGCCATGAGTGGTTATCAAGAATCAGCCATGAAATATCAGAGCGGTCTGGGAAGACGGAAAGGTAATCAGAACAAATTCAAGACAGGAGAAAGTAAAACAAATATTAAAGTAAAAGAAGCCAAAGTTACAACTGATTAGAAAAAGAAGCAAAGGCAGCAGAAGAATGAAAAGTTACCTTGAGAAATAGTTGAGAACGAAAGAAGAAAAGGAGAAAAATGCGTGGCTTGATTGGCGGTGGTTGTTGAAATGACAGCAGTATGCTTGTTGTGCAGAAAGGAAAATGTAATGAGCAAGTAAGGAGAGAAAGGTGTGGAAGAAAAATATAACAAGAGAGAGAGAGAGAGAGAGAGAGTAGGAATGAAAAATGATAAGAAAATGATAAGATGAATAAGAAATAGCAAAAAAAAAAAATAAAACAAATAAACAAAAAATAAAAATAATTACGAAAAAGAAAATAGTAAAAATATATATATAATATATATATATATATATATATATATATATATATATATATATATATATATATATATATAATATATATATATATATATATATATATATATATATATATATATATTATATATATATATATATATATATAAAAAATAAAGAAATGAGAGAAAATGGCACAAATAATAATAATTTTTAAAAAAAAAATATGGCAAGAAAACAATGATAATGAAATGGCAATAAAAATAAAAATTATGGCAATAATAGGAAATAAAACACCCTACGTAAAATAATTAGCTAAAATCAAAATATATATATATATATATATATATATATATATATATATATATATATATATATATATATATATATATATATATATATATATATATATATATATATATATATATATATATATATATATATATATATTAGTGATGGATCGGATGTTCATATTTTCTCATTTGCGGATGAGGATGTTGAATTTTGGTGAAGTGCGGATGCAGATGTTGAATTTTTGAAAGTGCGGATGCGGATGTGGATGTTAATTTTGATGAAGATGCGAATGCGTATGCCATCACTAATATATATATATATATATATATATATATATATATATATATATATATATATATATATATATATATATATATATATATAT
>SEYY01023014.1:42500-46884 GCA_009176605.1 Armadillidium nasatum | reverse complement strand
AATGCCAGTTTGTGAAGAAAGTTGAAAAGAGCAGCAAGCATTTGAATATGCTTATGCATATACTGTGTGTTATGTACATGTACGGTTGCGTATGTGTATATATGTGTATATATTTGTATGTGAGTGTGTTTTTAAATTTTCTTATTTAAATTTTCAGTTATAATAAAATTACAATGATGAATCTTTTGTTAAAATTTTATAAATTGTGGAACTTTAAATTAAATTAGAAGTATCTACGCTCTGTTTTCACTGCAATTTCCAATGCAGATCTTTTTAGGTGAGTTAAACTGTTTTATGTATGAATATGTATACAGTGAAAATAATGCTGTGATAGTGTATATGAATTGGTAGAAAAATTATTATATATTTTTTTTTCTCTTTTCTTTTTTTTTTAGTCTTTGGAATTAAAGAGTAATTAAATGGATTAAAAAAAATAAAAGAACAATCGGTGGATTACAGGAATAAAATTAAGGTTATGGGAATAAAGATATTATGGTATAATAAACTCTAAATCATATTATTTCATTATAGCTATTATATTGAGCTATTTAATTTCGTTTACCTTTTATAATATACTACTCATATATTCTTTAATAAACTTTGCATGTAACAAATATTATTAATCCTTCCATATTGATAATATTTATTTTAAAGAAAGTGTTTAGGCAAATGAACCTGCAAATCTTCTGAAAACACCTTACGAATGTCTTTGAGATAGACATTACAACAAGGATATTACTTTTCTTCCTCTTACGCTAACTAGTATCCGTTTGTTAGTAACAAGAGAATTTTTATATAACATAGAGTTTTCTTTCCTTTATGGCTATAACCGTATTCTGTATGTGAATGAATATCCCTGCAATTACTGCAATATTAGAGTCATTTCCTGTGCATGACTGCACACTGTCATTTAGGTAAGAAAAATAATTCTATATATATATATATATATATATATATATATATATATATATATATATATATATATATATATATATATATATATATATATATATATATATTATATATATATATATATCTATCCCAAGGAAGGATTGATTATATTCATACCTTGTATCTAAAGTTAGTAGGGTAGCTATAATTCCTCATAATATATATACGTTATTATATCTAACTAAGGCCTAGGTTAAGTATACTATAACTCACCCCTATTCGTATACCCTTATCTAATTATTTGCTCATATCATAGTGTCGATGAATATTTTTAATATTATACAATTTATTGAAAGTTTAAATATTTTAACATGTTTTAAGAGGTATAATAACAATATTAATATATACAAATATTATTATTTAAAATTATTTAAGAGTAAAATGTATTTTTACATTTTACTTATGATCAGTACGAAATATATTTAATACTGACAATGTATTTTATAAATATAATATTTATAATATATTCCAGTATTATTTTCACAAAGACAGGTTGAAAAATGAATTTATGTCTATAGATTCAATATTTAACTCGATTCATTGCCTGAAATTAATTGAAATATAATATTATTTATATCCTTACATTAATTTTATTGAGGGATTCACAAAATTATTATTGAAAAATTTAAGTTGAATAAAAAAAAACAAACTGTTTGAGATAAAAATTTATCTTTCAAACTCTGTGTTCATATTCTAGTGAAAGGATTGATTTATTTTAGTTAGTCTACTCTTCCTCCATTGGATAGTTTTTATTTATTTTTATGTTTTTTTTATTTTCAATTTTACTATTTTTGCTTTTAATTAATAATTATGGGGAGGATCCAATTTAAAAAAATTTTTTTTATATTTTTTTATTTTTTAAATTAAGTCTTGGACGTTTTTTTTCTTTTTTTTAATTTCTTTTTTTTTTTAAATCTCCTAATTTACAATGTATTCTCATTTTTTTCCTTTATTAATATATCTTTTATTTAATAATAATAATAAAAAAAAAAAACTTTTTTTTTTCCTTTTTAATTTCTTAATTATACTTAGTTTATTCATTAGTTTTATTTTTTTTCCTTTTATTCTTTTTTTAAATTAGTTTATACTAATATTTTTTTTCCTTTTATTTATCTTATTCTTTTATTTTTATTTATAAAAATGTATTACCCTTTTTTTTTTCCCCTTTTATATTATTTCTTTTTTTTAAAATTTTTTTATTTTTTTGTTGCAATAAACTTTTTTTTATTATATTTTTTTTATTTCATATTTTTTTTTTTTTTTATTTTTTAAATTTATGAATTTTTTAATATAAATCAACATCATCTTTAGAATTTTTCGTTTTTATTCTTTTTTTTTTTTTATTTTTTTTTTTTTTTTTTTTTTTTTTTTTTTTTTTTTTTTTTTTTTTTATTTATATTTTTTTTAATTAAAATTATTTTTTTTTTTCCCTTTTTTCTTTTCTTTTTTATATATTTTTTTTTTTTTTTTTTTTTTTTTTTTTTTTTTTTTTTTTTTTTTTTTTTTTTTTTTTTTTTTTTTTTTTTTTTTTTTTTTTTTTTTTTTTTTCCACGGGTTTTATTCTTCTCTTTTGTCCCTTTAAAATTACGTTTAACCTTTTTCCTCTCCCTAATTTCCTTTTTTAAATTAGTTATTTTTTTCCCTTCTTATTCTTTTTAAAATTAGTCTTACTGCTTCCTTTTGCGCTGGTTTATTTTTTCTTTGTGGTACATCTTGTTATTTTTTCCCCTTTCGTCCTTTTTCTTTTTTCTAAAATTAGTCTCTTGGGACCTTTTCTCTCTGGCCACTATATAATTACTTTCACAGTGTGATCTCTGTGGGTGAGAAGGGTAGTTGCCGGGGCCGGGTGTATTTGGTTTAAAAGTTATTTAGTTTTTTCTGCTTCCTTTCCTCTTTTAAATAATAGTTAATATATTTTACTTATTCTAAATTTTTTATTATTAAATTTGTTTCATTTAATGCTCACAAGTAAAAAATTTTTCAAGTTTTTGTATGTTTTATTAAGGTGAATGATATACATGTTAATTGCTGTAACATAATAAGGAATTCTAGGAGGAAAGTTTACTATGCATAGAAAGAAAACGGAAGTAAATTACAATAAGATTATGAGAAATCAATTATATATAGAAAATCCTATTTATTATAATCGACAGGCTAGATATGAGCAGACAAAGAAAGAATCCTCCACTAGATACAAATTATATTTTTACTTGAATTTCCGGAGTTCTATATGTAAACATTGAAGGTAGCTTTCTTAATTTCAACTATATCATCTTAAAATCACCTAATTATTTGAGTTTTATATTATCTTATTTTCTTATAGGAGTAAGGTATAATGTATTTAAAATATCTCTCAAATTTGAGCACATTCAACTGGCATTATATTTCACTCACTCAAAATGCCATAAGATTTTAGATCGAATATTTAATAAGTGTGGGCCAAACTCTTTTTAGACGGGAGTTCCATTACGCGAGTTATTAATAGGTATATACTCATACTTTTAATTGAAATTTAAAAATTTTTATTTTATTATAAAAAATTGAAAATATCTTGAGCGAGCATCCACGAATAAGTACCCACTGACAGATCACCACTTTCCTAAGCAAAAATTGTCAGACTATTTTTTTGGTTTCCCAAGCAAGTTTTAATCGATGGAAAAAATGTTTATCTAAACGAATCGTTGGGACAAGTGGCATATAGGATGTCACTGTCAAAATACCTCAAACAATAAGAGAAACCTGACACACCTCTATATAAAAGCTCTAAAAGAAAGGTCGCACTATCACACCATAAAATTTCTAATAGGAAATATAAAAGCAAAAATTTTTGTTTAAAGGGTTTTACACTTTTTTAATGAACAAAACTTATCACCAGACAGATTCGTTAGCAACATTTTGTCTTGATGATTCAGCCCAGCACACTTATCACATTGGATACATATTTAATATACATTATAAAGACATATAAAACAAAATATTCTAACAGGGATTTAATCTAAACTTTCAATTTTAGGGTAATCAATTACTATTACTCCATACTAAACTTTATGTGGTGTGCAGTATCTCCTGGTATTTGTGTTATAGAGAGTAGTTCCGAAGGGCTTTTACAAAGCTTTTTTTTCTGCACTTGTGTGATCCTTCCTGAGTCTCCCTAAATTTTCCATTTGAAGACGGTATGTGTCCCTCTTGGATCTCTAATTGGTTAGAAACGTAATTGTGAAACCCTTTCCACCAATAAGGGTTACCACTTTCATGATTGTACACTAATATTAATTTAATATAAATATATATGTATATTGCCTAGGCTTAGCTCAAAAAGAAGTTCTTGAAGTTGTAGAGCCCTTCATTTCAAAATCTTCAGCTGCGTCGCGGACAATGGGGTTCTCAAATGACCAAACCGCCCTCTTAATAATTCTTCAGCTAGCCTCCTAAT
>SEYY01023014.1:27500-30000 GCA_009176605.1 Armadillidium nasatum | reverse complement strand
CTAAGGTCTGGGCTATGAGGTGCCCATTCAAAATCAGTCTTGAGATTGTAAGAGTCTACTTCGTATGTATTCTGTATGGGTATGCTCTTATATCGTTTACTAGTACTGACTTCGCTTGCGCACAAAGCGTCTCGGACTTGGCTGAACTGACTCTGTCACGCTCTCGACCAGTTCGGCTGTACTCTTCCTGGGACGTCCTTAGTGGCTTGGACGGCTTTCACTTGCTGCATTGAGGTTCTCATGGGTACCATACTTCTCAAAGTGATCTACCCAGTTCTGAATTCTTGTCTTGGAGGAAACCTTCTTACCTTCGAACTGATGCAAGAAAGTCTTCTGGATTTTCTTGAACGAACCTGTCTTGTAGTAATGTTTGACACAATATTTTCCTTGTTCGAGCTTCCATGAGATCTAGTTGTGTTCAAGGTGTTGCTTCTGCCGCATGACTTGCAAATAAGGATGATTAGTGAATGAATGTAAGGTATATCGCAAAAAGTGCGCGCGGGGCTCGTTTTTGTATTTTTTATTGTGCGTGTTACACGTATAAGCTAAACAGATTCCAGTAATATACTATTTAAAAAATATTGCTATTTCATATGTATTTATTCCCTTTACCTCAAAATTATGAGTAAATTTAGGGGAAGGTCTGGGGTAATCTATAGATTAATAATAGTATTAATAATAATAATAATAATAATAATAATAATAATAATTATTATTATTATTATTATTATTGAAAACCTTATCTCATATATAGATTTTCGAAAAAATGTTTGATTTTCTGCACCTAAAAACCATAACACCACTTCTTAACCTCTAAAGTCTAGCTAGACCATTCTGGTGATCCAGTGGTGGTCAAATGAAGTCTAGACTATTCCGGTGGTCTTGTGGTTAAGAAGAAACGGTGGTTCGAACCCCAGAGAGAACAATTCTGTGTCCAACATTTTTTATTCTTTATATATATATATATATATATATATATATATATATATATATATATATATATATATATATATATATATATATATATATATATATATATATATATATATATATATATATATATATATATTATATTGTGCCTTAAATTAGAAAAGGTCACAATAGCTTCTGCATAAAGGAAATGAAATTATTGTGGATTTAAATTAAAGAAAATAATTATGAAGCAATTTATTGAAAGAAAAATTCAAAAAGGAAATAATTAAAAACAAATTAAAAAAAAAAAAAAAAAAAAAAAAAAAAAAAAAAAAAAAAAAAAAAAAAAAAAAAAAAAAAAAAAAAAAAAAAAAAAAATTTTTTTTATTTTTTATTTTTTTTTTAATTTTTATTTTTTTTATTTTTTTTTTTTATTATTTTTTTTTTTGCCATTAGGAATATAAGAATTTTTTTTTTAATTGTGACAAAAGGAAAAAAACATCAAAACAAAATAAAAACAGTTTTTGAATTTGTTAATAAGAATAGAGGTTAATAACTACATGAAAACCTATTGAAATTATTACACATACCACAACACAAACATATATATATATATTATATTAATTATATATAATATATATATATATATATTTATTATTTTTATTTTTTTTTTTAATTTTTTTTACTCGACACAATTTCCACACAATATGACATCTTCTTCGAAAACACTCAACAAACCTTTCTTTCATTCTTGTTTCTTTTTGTATCTTTCTAAAGATCACATTATTCTCTCTCTAAACAAAAGGTTGGGTGTCTTGGCGCCTTCGTAGTTTTTTTACCCCACCCAGTTGCTTGCCTAGGGGTGTTTTCGCCCCTGTATGGAGTACGGCTCGCAATCTGGTCCACAAAAGTCTTGAAAAGGTGGAGTCTAGGGCTTTTCGTCTTATCAACTCTCCTGCTCTTACTAATCTCCAATCTTTCTTCCCGTCGAATTGTTGCGTACTTATACTATCGCTAACAATGGAATTGCTCTTTGAACTCTCACGTCGCATACCTCCCTTGAGAAGGGCTCGTGTAACGTCTTTTACACAGTCTATCCTTTCTCTGTCCAACTCTCCGACCCAGACTTAACCGCTATGCTCAATCTTACATACTCTATAAATGGAACACACTCCCTTTATCTGTTTTTACTTCCTTGACTTGCACACTTTTAAACGCCTGTACATGTCATTACGAAAACATATTTTTTTCCCAATTCCGGTGGAATTGGTAGGCCGGCCTTTGCCCACCGGAGGAGACTATATATATATATATATATAATATATATATATATATATATATATATATAACTATATATATATATATATATATATATATATATATATATATATATATATATATATATATATATATATATATATATATATATATATTATATATATATATATATATATATATATATATATATATATATATATATATATATATATATATATATATATATATATATATATATATATATATATATATATATATATATATATATATATATATATATATATATATATATATATATATATATATATAT
>SEYY01023014.1:12500-22500 GCA_009176605.1 Armadillidium nasatum | reverse complement strand
TATATATATATATATATATATAATATATATATATATATATATATATATATATATATATTATATATATATAATATATATATATATATATATATATATGGTTTAATATGAACTGAGAAGTTTTGAAGTTTGAAAACAAGTGAACGAAGTCCAAACTTGGAAATGGAGTTGAAAAGGTTTTTTTTTTTTATTATTATTATTATTATTATTATTATTATTATTTATTATTATTATTATGTATTTTTTTTTTGGGGGGGCTTTGTTTTCCTTTCAAAAACTGTTGAGGATTTTTTATTCTACTCTTTTATTTTCTTGTACTTCTTTTTAATTTAATATTAATTTATATATATATATATATATATATATATATATATATATATATATATATATATATATATATATATATATATATATATATATATATATATATATATATATATATATATATATATATATATTAAATAAGGATAGATTAATTATAATTAAAACTAATCGTATAAAATTATTATTATTATTATTATTACTATTATTATTACTATTATTATTATTAACGAATTTTTTTTATTTTATATAGTTATTATTTTAATATAAATATTATTATAAAAAAATATTAGTCCTTTTTAATGTTTACTCCCTTTGAAGGCAGTATCCAAAGTGATTATAGCACAAGAACGAGCAGAGTTAAACCAAGGTTTGTTGTGTTAAGTTGAAGGCAAAGAATATGGAATGTACTCCTCTATGCCTGAGAGAATTACCTCGGTATATGCACTCTGAGAGAACTTTTCAGCTGAAGCAATAATCATTCCATGAAAAATCATATTAGTGCGACCTCAATAGGTTGAAGTCTTGAAGAGATAGAAGAGGATACAAAGATATTACAAAGTGATCGGAAGAACCAAGTGATGGAAAAAGCTTAACAGTATAACTAGAAGAATTATAAGTTAAGAAATGGTCTTAAATGTTGGTTTCATCTCCAGTGCCACTAGGAATACGAATAGGGAGCTGCACCATCTGCTCAGGAGTATTTCGAATAGATTAATGGAAAGCAAGTTCACTGGTTGTATCATGAGAACTAGAAGAAAGCCATTGACGGTGGTGACAATTGAAATCACCAAAAAAGATGATTTCAGAGAAAGGAGAAAATTAGAATGTGTTCTGTTTTAGAGTTTGAATAGTAGAAGAATATAGGATAGACAGTTGGATTGTAACGATAAAAAAAGAGAAAACAAATTGAATCAAAAGTTCTCAATAGAACCTAAACCACAAGACGAAAAATTCGTTGTGCACATTTACACAACATTCGCCTTTTCCTGAAAATTGAGAATAGAGACAATACGAAGTAACGTAGAAACTTTTACTGTGGTGACGCTCAGGCACATAAGTTCAGTCAAGAACAAGATTTTAAGTCTAGGAGAAGAGAGGTGGTGTTTAGCAAAGTGTAAATTGGAATAATGACCGTGAATTTTGCAATAATTGACGAAAGAGAAGATCGTGCACCAAGGTAAGCCGGCGGCGAAGACTTGGCGGCACGAACCCCATCTCCAGAGACCACCGAACTATATATATATATATATATATATATATATATATATATATATATATATATATATATATATATATATATATATATATATATATATATATATATATATATATATATATATAACACTAAAGACGATTTGGCTAGATGAAAAGGGTAAAATGTGAGACTACAATATACTTAATTTTGAATGTAAAAGAGGAAGGAAGGGAGAATGAAGGAAGGCTTAAGGGAGAAGAAAATGGTTAGAGAAAAATGAAATGATAAAGAAAGTGGAGGGAGAAAAGTGAGAGGAAACTGTTTAGATTGAAGGAAATGAGAAAAAATAAAGAAGAAAATGAATGCTAGAAAATAATGGAGTGAGAAAATAGAGAAAAGAAAATGATTAGAGAAAATGGAGAAAAAAGCGATGAGAATGATTAGAGAAAATGGAGAAAAAAAAGCAAAGAAAATTATTAGAGAAAATGGAAAAAAGCTAAGAAATTGATAAGAGAAAATGGAGAAAAAGCGAAGAAAATGGTTAGAAAAAATGAAGAAAAAAGCTAAGAAAATGATTAGAGAAAAGAAAAATGGAGAAAAAAGCGAAGAAAATGATTAGAGAAAATGGAGAAAAAAGCGAAGAAAATAAAGATTAGGAAAAAGAAAAAAAAAAAAAAAAAAAAAAAAAAAAAAAAAAAGAAAAAAAAAAAAAAAAAAAAAAAGAAAAAAAAAAAAAAAAAAAAAAGAAAAAAAAGAAAAAAAAAAAAAAAAAAAAAAAAAAAAAAAAAAAAAAAAAAAAAAAAAAAAAAAAAAAAAAAAAAAAAAAAAAAAAAAAAAAAAAAAAAAAAAAAAAAAAAAAAAAAAAAGATTAGAGAAAAGGAAGAGAATAAAATATTTAGAGAAAATGGAGGAAGAAAAAAGGGAGAAGAATAAATTTAAAAAAAAAAAATAGAGAAAAAAAAAACAAAAAAAAATTAAAAAAAACTAAATTAAAAATATAAATTAATTAAATTAAGGAGAAAAAATAAAAATATTTAAAAAATTCAAAATGAATTAAAATAAGTTGATGAAAAATCTAAATGGAAAATATAATAAAATTAAGTAAAAGTAATAAAGATAAAAAAAAATAAAAAAAAATAAATTAAAAAAATTAAAATTAAAAAATAAAAAATAAAAAAATTTAAAAATTTTTTTTTATTTTAATATATATATATATATATATATATATTATATATATATATATATATATATATATATATATATATATATATATATATATATATATATATATATATATATATATATATATATATTATATATATAAATAAAAATCCTTCTCCCAGGAAGGGTTATTACCCCTGTTAGTAGGTTCATTCGAGGATGAACCAAGGGTTTCATTGGCCGCAGCAAACATCCGCTGGTTGACTAGGTCTATCACGGATGCCGATTTTGATTCCACCAGCAACAAGCATTCCGCTGATGTACTTATTACGCATAAGTGTGCGGGGCTAGGCGCAAGAGAAAACTGCTCAAATTTCTCTATTCTGATCAGGCTTCGAACCCTGAACCTCTCGTTTGCTAGGCGAGTGCTCGATCGATTGAGCTACGGAGCCGCTATATATATATATATATATATATATATATATATATATATATATATATATATATATATATATATATATATATATATATCCCTCTGATTTGCAAAAGCCAAAGTACTATGGAGAATTTAGTCCAAATTAAAAGCCGACGTGTCTCGATACACTGATGTGTAATTCAAAGTTGGAAGGGAAATAGATGAGCGGAGCATCTCCCAGACTTTACCAGTATTGTAAGACTGAGCATAGCTGTAAAGTCTGAGGTCAGATAGTTGAGCAGAGAAAGGATGAGACCTTGTAATAAGGCGTAAGTCGCACCCGCCCCTCTTAATTGAGGAGGACTGACGCAGTAAAGTTCAGAAGAGCAGTTTAGAAATTTTCTGGAAGTGCCAAATAAAAGCCGACATATCCCGATACACGGCGTTTAAAGATGTGTAAGTCAAATAAAGTTGTTCCTATATAAATGTAAAGGCATGTATATGTGTACCCATGTTTAAATGCAAGTACGTGCATGTGAGCGCATGCATTGCATCTCCTATGTATACTTATATTTATATATTTGCCTTTCTTTGTTTGTATTCAATTACTGCGGTATTTATTTCTTGAGTAATTTGCCTTTAACATCGAAAGAATTTCAGTGAATTTGCGAATCCCTAAATTTACTTTGACCGTTCCAAGCGAAATCAAAAGTAATTAGAAACTCAAGAGTGAGTTTAGACTTTATAGTGAACTGAAGTGAATTGAACTGTTGTTTGTTTTCTCTCTTTAGAAAATGAGAATGAGAAATAATAGGAGAGGTGGGGTAAGGAGGAATGAAGAAATAGTCGAAATAGAGGAGGTGACTAAAGAGCGAAAAGAGGTGAATAGAAGAGTAAGTCAAGGAAGGTTATGGGGAGAGGGGGGGAGAGAGAGAGGTAAAGAAGAAGGAAAAGTAATGGAGGGTGAAAGAGATTAAGAGAGCAATAGAAAAGAAAATGTATAAAGATGCTGAAATAGAGAAAATTATATAAGATTAAGCTAGATGGAGTGGAGAGAGAAAATGGATTAGAAGGAGTTGGAATAAAGATAAATGGAAAGTGAGGAATAGGAATCGATAAATTGTAGTAGAGAAATAATGGATAGTTAAAGAGAGAGAGAGAGAGAGAAAAAAAAGAAAGGGTTAAGATAGGAGAATCAAATGAAGAAGAAAGATAGAGAAAGAAAGATTAGAAAAAGTAGCATGAATTATTTTTGTGGTAACTGAAAGAGACAGAAAAATAGACAAAAAAATAAAAAAAAATTTTTTTGAGAGTTAAAAAAATAATGCAAAGGAATATTAAAATAAATAACAATAAGATAATCGAAAGAGAAAGAAAAGAGAGAGAGAGGAGGGAAAGAGAGAGAAAGTGGAAGAGAAAGGGGAGAAAAAAGAAGGACAGAAAGAGAGACAGAAGAGGGGGAAGAGAGACAAAGAAGTAAGAGAGAGAGAAAGAGAAAAATAAAATAATAATTTCACATTTCAAATGTATGAAAACAGCATGAAAATTAAATACTAATAGCTAATAAGCAAGAATTAGTTATATTAAAAGAGAGAAGGAAAGAAAGAAAGAAAGATAGATCGATCGATAGATAGATAGATAGATAGATAGAGAATCAGCAAAGTGTTATGTCGAGAGAGATAGAGAGAAGAAAGAAAATAAAAAGAGAAGAGGTTAGGTGAGAACAAGAAATAAGGACATGAGAGAGAGAGAGAGAGAGAGAGAGAGAGAGAGAGAGAGAGAGAGAGAGAGAGAGAGAGAGAGAGTCGGCAAAAGGTTATTTCGCTAATATCAGAATTTCCTTTAATAGCGCCAAAATTATACTTTACAAGAGAAGACAATCAGAAATGACATTATTTGAAGACATAATCTTTACCAAAAGAAATGTCAAAGGTTTGAAGGGGAACCCTACTGCGTGCGATCTATTATTATTATTATTATTATTATTATTATTATTATTATTATTATTATTATTATTATTATTATAAATTTGGTAAAATCAATTTTGCAAATGTAATATGATATAATTGAAAACTCTTTCTGTTGCTAATTAATAATAATAATAATAATATAATAATAATAATAATAATAATAATAATTAATAATCATAATAATAATAATGAATTTTTATATTTTGCTTTTAATTTACTTAAAAATTTCTTTTAATTCCCGTCATTGTTTTGTTTTTATTTAATTTTTAATATTTAATTGTTTTTATTCAATTTCTTTATTCTTGAGAATATTTTACAGAGAAAGTGAGAAGCATATTTAATTTTATTATTTCATGACTGGTTTCGTCTGTAAATCCTGAACATTTTTGTTTTTGTTTTTTTTTGTTTTTGTTCTTTTTTTTGTTTTTTTTTTGAGAACGAAACTTACTAATGGAAGGCGTATCCTGTCCCGCCAGGCAGACAAAATACTGTTTTTCAAGTCATCATGAGTTGAAAGCAAATGAACCATTCGCAATGAAAACTCGTGATACTCTCTCCAAAATTGTCCTAACGACTCGTTGGGACAAAGTGGCAAAAATGTCACAGTAGAATTTTCAATAGAGAAAAGACATGTTAAGCATGAAAAAGTCGCTTCATCAATTTATTTTCTAATTCAAAAATAACTGATGAAATTTGTTGTGATATTTTTGCCACTTGTCCCAACGATTCGTTAGGACAATTTTTCCAGTGTAGTGTACCCAATGCTCTTCTGCGTTATCATTACCACAAGAAACTTTCACCTCAGGTATTCGAACCCTGAACTTTTTAAGAACCTGGGTTATTACAAATGAGTCAGGTATTTAAAAAAAAAATAATAATGATAATATTAATAATAATAATTGAAAAGTTTTAAAAAAAATATCTCTTAGTATGTTTATGATATATCGAAATCATTTTAAATTCTATACTCCTCTTGTGAAGCGCAGAAACTCAAACCAGATATTACCTTCACTTTTATTTTACTGTCACTTACTCTGAACATAATATGATAAACTTCTTACTAATTTATTAAATCATAATAATATATTCATAATTTTTGTTTAAAATAATAATTCATACATTTATATTGAACCCAAAATCTGATGATGTTCGAGGTTTACGGACGAAATTGGTCAGGAAAAATAAATAAATAATAATAATAATAATAAAAATAATAATAATAATAATAATAATAATAATAATAATAATTAATAATAATAATAATTTAAAAAAAATTAAGGAATTAAAAGCGAAATTTTTAGTTTATATTAAAACAAACGCTGAAGTAGAATTCCTAAATAATAATACTATATAATAATAATAATAAAAATTAATGATAATTTAATAGCCTTTCAACCACTACTACTACCACTACTAATAAATAATAATAATAATAATGTACTATCAATTCAACTACTGCTTCTACTCCTGCCGCGAATGAGTATGATAATAATAATAATAATTATTATTATTATTATTATTATTATTTTTAAAATTAAATAAAAATAATAATTTTTTTTAAAAAAATTAAATTTTAATAATAAATAAATAAATAATAATAATAATAATAATAATAATAATAATAATGAAATAATAATAATAAAATAATAATAATAAAAATAATAATAATTAATAATAATACTAATATAATAATTTGTATTTGAAGAGAGACTCTTTCTTGCACATGCTTTGCTTTAAAAGAAGTCTTATGCTGTCTCACGTTCGCTAATCAAAAACAATTGACTGTTGTGATATTTAATTTTATACTTAATAAATGTGATCAAAACTTTTAAAGCAACTTTTTCACTTTATAAATCGACCACACTACTACTACTACTACTACCACCACCACAACTAACCACTACTACTATTTTCTACATCTTTCAGTTTTCTCTGCTACTAATATTACACAGTTTTATTTTCATAGTGCTTTTCCTTCTTCTATTTCTTCTACTAAATTATTAATATTTTTAATATTTTAATTATCATAATATTGTTACTGTTCTCAGTATACCTACTACTTCTTAAGATGATGATGATAATAATAATAATAATAATAATAATAATAATAATAATAATAATAATAATAATAATAATAATAATAATAATAATAATAAAATTAAAAAAATAAAACAATTAAAAATGAGAATGAGATTGTCAACAACACGTTTATGAGATATATATATATATATATATATATATATATATATATATATATATATATATATATATATATATATATATATATATATATATATATATATATATATATATATATATATATATATATATATATCAACATACAAACTACAGTAACAACAATAATAGTAATGCCTTTTTATTATCTTCTTGGTCAAGAAAATCAACAACAACTATTAGTAAGACAGAAATATCAACACTATTATTAACATCTTCGTAAAATCAATATCATTAACTACAACAGTAATGATAATTAAATAATCATCAATAACAGCAAAAACATGAAAAATAATAATAAATATTATCAAATAACCAAAACAAAATAAGTTAGAAGAATATGAATAGCGATCAATAAGTCTAGTAGGAACTACATGAATAAGAACCACTTAATACAATTAAAAATAACAACAGCCACTACAGAAATAGCTTCATTATCCAAAACATCCACAGCAACATCTTCAAAACAGCGGCAACAATAACAACAACAACAAAGCAAAATGAAGGTTCTTAATGATTCCACAAAGAAGCTCTTTATGGTAACATGATACCAAAACTTTAGATTTCCAATGGAGTTCAAATTAAGCCTCTGAGTTAATGTTACTCGATATTATTATTATTATTATTATTATATTTATTATTATTATTTTTTATTATTATTATTATTATTATATATTATTTATTATTACTATTATTATTTGTTATTTTATTATTTTATTAAATGCTATTATTATTATTATTATTATTATTATTATTATTATTTATTACTATTATTATTATTATTATTATTATTATATTATTATTATTATTATTATTATTATTATTATTATTAGTATTAGTATTATTCCTTTTTTACTTTTACTTCATCATTCGTTTACTTCTCCCATTTATTTCCCCTCTCCTTCCTCTTCCTTTTCTTTCTCCTTCTCCTTCTTCCTTGTCTTCCACTTATGAAGATGAAACTGATGGTTTTTAAAACACTCTTGCAGCAATTCGTTGGCAAAGAACCGCCAGGGTTCACCGGGACCTTATTCAAGGAATGGGCATAAGTAAGTTTAACATTCTAAGTAACGATACGTTTTACAATATGAACAATGAAAAAGTCCAGTTCAGTTTCCTGCTTGGTGATTCTATATGAAAAGTATAAAAAGGAGTCTGGGTGTCTTAAATTGTGTGCCTTTGTGTTGGGTAGCTTCTTAAAACACCATGAGAACTAACTGAACCTCTTTTCATGAGAACTTACTGAACGTCTTTTCAGGAGAACTTACGAGAACGTCTTTTCATGAGAACTTACTGAACCTCTTTATGAGAACTTACGAGAACGTCTTTTCATGAGAACTTACTGAACCTCTTTATGAGAACTTACGAGAACGTCTTTTCATGAGAACTTACTGAACCTCTTTATGAGAACTTACTGAACCTCTTTTGTCCTCCCATTATATTGTCCTCACCGAAACTTGTTAGGAAATTATCCTAAGTCAAGCAAAACTTCTTGCCTCATTTGAGTGGGTGGAAGAGGGAACTTTTTAGGAAATTTCTTCCTATAATTTTCATGAGAAATCGAACCCTATTCTCAAACACGTAAGTCAATCGTTCTACATTTATGCCTCAATATTGACAGTATAAACTGAACATCAGACATTTATCCCCTAACCCCCCCCCCCTTCCCCCTCTATTAAAAGTTGCTTCAGTAGAATCCGTAAGATGGGGATAACCCAGGACTTTCAACCGCCGAAAACTTATTTTCTTTAGATCAGACTTATTTATCCCCTACCTCTCCCACCTCCTCAACATATTTTATGGTCTATCGGTATTACGGTACGCTTGAGAATACAAGTTGAATGTTACAACCACTAAAAGTTATGCCGAATTACTTCTTTGTCATTAATCGGTAATTGTCTGTAAAATTAATGATAACCTCTTTCATAGAATATATCAACAGTATCACAATAATAATAATAATAATAATAATAATAATAATAATAATAATAACAGTTAATTAAAATAATAGAACTAATGATAAGAATGATAATAATAATAATAGTAATATCAGTAGTAGTAATATTAGTGGTAACAAAGCATTATATTGATTATTAGAAATTATAATTATTGTTACTTTTATTTTTTTCTTTTATAATTATATTACGGTTATTATACTTTATCATTACATTATTATTATTATTATTATTATTATTATTATTATTATTATTATTTCCTCCTTATTACTAATATTTTTCTTTTAATTATATTACGGTTATTATACTTTATCATTTCATTAATATTATTATTATTATTATTATTATTATTATTATTATTATTATTATTATTATTATTATTATTATTATTTCCCCCTTAATCCTTAATGCTTTATATTATAATTGCAGAATCTAATGAAGATCTCACTTTAATCACACTCGAAATCGCTCGGAATATTAAACATAAGAAAGGGGAATGAAAGGTAAGAAGTAACTATGATTATTATTAGAAGTAATAGTATTATTATTATTATTTTTTCTCATAATAATATTATGTACATTTTCTCTTATTAATAATATTATGCATATTATTATTATTATTATCATTTTTTCTCTTAATATTTTTTTATTATTATTTTTAGTGTAAAAATATTTTCATAACCATCTTCAAGGCATCTTACTCATTTAGTTTTACATATATATATATATATATATATATATATATATA
>SEYY01023013.1:45000-60000 GCA_009176605.1 Armadillidium nasatum | reverse complement strand
GTAAAGTATGGAATTCTCTAGTCACGCTTCTATCATTGCAATGGATCAATCCAAACTTTTTATCTGTTCCTAATATTTACTTTATTTTAGTTCATCATATTCAGTTTGGAAGCACATTTAGATACCTGAAGTATATATATATATATATATATATATAATATATATATATATATATATATATATATATATATATATATATATATATATATATATAGGTAATAATTTTAAGTCTGCTAAAACTCTAACAGACTAATATTCATTAAGTTTGCTATAGGGAATGAACCAGGGCCCTATACTATGCGATATAGAATATATATATTTTTATTTATATACTTCTATATATATATAGTTATTGTCCACCAGAGTTGGGAGAAAGTCGGAAACATGGTCAAATTAAAGCCGACATGACCTGAACACGGCGTTAAAGGTGGCCTAAGTCAGAGGTAGTTGGGAAAATAGATGAAGGAAGTGTGTTCCAGACTTTACCAGTAGAGTACATGTAAGATTGAGCATAGAGGTTAAGTCTGGGGTCAGAGAGTTGGACAGAGAAAGGATGAGACTGTGTAGAAAGACGAGTCGCACGAGCCCTTCTTAATGGAGGAGGTATGCGACGAGAGAGTTCAGAAGAGCAGTGTCCATTGTAATAGCGATAGTAGAGAGAGAGTGACGCAACATTTCGACGGGCAGAAAGAGATTGGAGAGAATTAGTGAGAGCAGGAGAATCGATAAGGCGAAAAGCTCTAGACTCCACCTTTTCCAGGAGAGCTGTGTGTGTGAACACCCCATATGTGACGCATACTCCATACAGGGCGAACAACACCCCTATACAGAGCAAGCAACTGGGGGGGTGGAAAAATTGAAGGCGCCTCAGACACCCACTCTTAGAAGCTTGTTTAGAAAGAGAGGTAATGTGATCTTTCCAAGAAAGATCACGAGAAAAAGAAACACCGAGAATATTAAGGAGAGATGAAGGTTTGAGTTGCGTGTTTTCGAAGAAGATATCGTAGTTGTGTGGAAGATTGTGTCGAGTAGAGAGATGGAGGAATTGAGTTTTTGAGGCATTGAAAACGACATTAAAGTTAGAGTTGACATTTTTTGCAAAATGCCAGAAAGGGCGAGAGGAGAGGAGCCAGAAAGATATGAATTTGCGACGGAGAAAAGAGTTTTAGTATCTCGAGAATAGATTTTGCACGATTCGGGATGAATGTAAGTTGCATGAGATTCTGGAGTTTGCAGACGACGTAGTCCCTGAAGGCAGCATATATATATATATATATATCTATATATATATATATATATATATATATATATATATATATATATATATAATCAGTTTAAATCTCTTCTCTGCAAAGCTCTTGATCTATCCTAATGAATAAGATTTGGAACATCTAACCTTATCTCATACCATCAGTATCGCTTCCATAAGGTACGCTCTTCCATAGTAATCTTTTTCTTTCTCTCTGATCTCTCTCTCTCTCTCTCATTCATAACCTCTGCAGTTTCTTCCGTCTGTCGAACCGTTGTTTCACTCTCTTTATAATACTGTTATTACAACACTACAAAAAATTGTCATAACGAATCGTTGGGACAAGGGCAAAAGTATCATAGTAAAATTTTTTAATAGAGAAAAAGACATGTTAAGCATAAGAAAGTCGCTTCACATATTTATTTTCCTAATAAGAAAATAAATGAAAAAATTTTTGTCATTTGTCCCAACGATTTGTTAGGACAATTTTTTGCAGTGAAAGAACACTGATTTTCTGAACTTGCATTGCACAAGTGATTGTGCACTCATGGTTCCTTTCATTTTCAACCAACCTCTCCAATTCTCATTTTCAACCAAACTCTCCACCTCTCCTTTTCAACATTGCCTCTCCACCTTTTTTTCGGAGATTGAGTTGTAATTACTAATCTCCCAAAATACATTACATATATACATATATATATATACATATATATATATATATATATATATATATATATATATATATATATATATATATATATATATATATATATTATATATATATATATATATATATATTATAACCCCTTTTTTTTAGCATATATTATGATCTGTACCAATGTATTGCTTTTAATTTTTCCAACAATTCAGCTTTCACTTCGCCCTCTCCCCTGCATAGCCCATTCTGATCGAAGGAAAAAGAAAATTTTTTAAAGTTTGTTTCAGGTTAAATATATTTCCCCAGACTTCCCAAAAGGAAGGGATAACGATTCACTATATCATATTAAATCAATTCTCAATCTTCTCTCCCCTCCCTATCTATTTAAATATGATAATAATAATAATAATAATAATAATAATAATAATAATAATAATAATAATAATAATAATAATAATAATAATAATAATTAATTTCTTCTTCTTCTTCTTCTTCTTCTTCTTTCTTCTTTATATATTTACCATTTTTAGGTTTCCGCATATCTTTTTTTCTTATCGATCGAGTAAAGAACATTTTCGTAATTCAAGTAAATCTCCATCTCTGAATATGCAGTTAACATTATCCTCAACGTAAAGCCATTTTCTATATAAGCTACCTCTCCCTCTCTAAAAGGAATCACACTTATCGCCTTCTCATTATTATTATTATATTATTATTATTATTATTATTATTATTTTTATTATTATTATTATTATATTATTATTATTATTTTTATTATTATTATTATTTTATCATTATTATTATTATTATTATTATTATTATTATTATTATTATTATTATTATTATTATTATTATTATTATTATTATTTTTATAATTAACTACAAATGAAAGGTAACTATTAATAAATAAATTTTTAATATATATATATATATATATATATATATATATATATATATATATATATATATATATATATATATATATATATATATATATATATATATATATATATATATATATTATATAATTTTTTATAGATTAATCATTTAAATTAGAGTATATTATGCAAAATGAATAAAAACTATGCATTGTGGTTCTGCCTGTCACATGCCATTCTCTCTCTCTCTCTCTCTCTCTCTCTCTCTCTCTCTCTCTCTCTCTCTCTCTCTCTCTCTCTCTCTCTCTCTCTTTCTCTCTCTCTCTTCACTCTCTCCTCTCTCTCTCTCTCTCTCTCTCTCTCTCTCTCTCTCTCTCTCTCTCTCTCTCTCTTTCTCTCTCTCTCCCTCTCTTTCAATTAAACAAGTATTAAATGTACGTACTTACATATTGCAAATTTATATATATATAATATATATATATATATATATATATATATATATATATATATATATATATATATATATATATATATATATATATTATATATATATATATATATATTGAGCAGAATTAATGTGTAAATATTCTAAGATCTTTTGTTTTGCCAATTGAAGTCTCTAACAATAGAAAAGAAAAAAAAAATAAGAATAATAAATACATAAATAAAATAAATGAAAAAAAAAAAAAAATTTTATTACTTTCTTTTTAACTTGTACATGGTGGGAGTGCTGAATGTCTTGCCTTCATTGAAAGAAAAATATGCACAAAAGGAATTCTGAATGATGTGTATTTGATTTACTTTCGTCATATATATATATATATATAATATATATATATAATATATATATATATATATATATGATATATATATATATATATATATATATATATATATATATATATAATCAATAACCCTATTATCAACCTATGAACAAAACTTTTAGAACAATAAAAACAAAAAAAATTAAAACGAAGTAACAAAAAGTAAAAAACAATGGAATATGTTAAAACCAACACCAAGTTTTCTATCTCTCGCCCGGAAATCTTTATTCAAGGCGAAAAGAACAGCGAAAGAAAGAAGAAGAAGAAAAAAAAAGTTATTCTCAAGAAGACTCAAAGACTGAAAAAAAAGTTTTAAAAAAATTTTTTCGTTGCTTTGAATTTTGTATTTTTCTTGATATGATATTGTTTTTTTTTATATATATAAAATGTTCTTGTAAAATCTTTCTTTTTTTCAATAAATCATTCAGAGTATCATCAATTTTTTATTTCTCCTGGATGTCTATAAAAATTATTAGTAATTTTTAATGATGAAGGACTCTAAAAACTTCCTATTGTCATTGTTATGGTAAGGGATTAATAATTCTGCAGAATTCATATTAATTGTGTGATTATTTTCCACTCTTATGTTGCTGTAATGCGGAATTTTCGTCTCCGTATCTTAGACTGTAATTATGTTGGTACATAGGTCTTTTAAAATCATTGGTCTCGCCAAAATATTTATCATCACAATTATTATCTGCTATGCTGTAAATACCTACATTTTTCGTTCTATCATTTATAACTAATTTAGATATGAATTTTCTTTAAATAGTATTGGGGATCGATTGTACAAAGGAAATTGTATTTGAAAATAGATTTTAAGTTTGAGAGTCAATCTCTTTTGACCATATATCTTCGGGACGTGACGTTGGTGCCTTCTCTGTTTTCTATAGGTACTATAGCGCCAAATGCTGGAGTGAACTATCCACTAGTACACTTTCGCCTTTACGACGACCTCGAAGCACAAAGGGAACATTGTCGCACATTAATTTTTGTGTGGACATAGGCTACTCCAGGCTTGTTCGCTGTGGTACCTCCTTCTTTCCAGTCACTTCTGTTTTGTGGAATTCTCTCCCATCTTTTGTTTCCTGCCAAATTTAATCTCAATTACTTTAAAACCCACGTCTGTGTTCACTTACGAAATTTGCTAGCTAGGTGTGATTTGAAGGGTTTTTCTTCTCATTTTGCTTTGACAACCCTCCTTGAATAGGGTTCTGCCCGTGAGCATATAGATATATATATATATATATATATATATATATATATATATATATATATATATATATATATATATATATATATAATAACCTCTAAATAAAAAGAATTTTCAGTTTTGCAAGTGTTTTACTTTTTTTTATCACCCATACATCATCTGTTATTGACCTCATTATGTTAATTATTATATATTATATATATAAATATATATATATATATATATATATATATATATATATATATATAATATAATATATATATATAATATATAATATATAATATATATATATAAATTTTAAATTTTTTTTATACCTGTCTTTTTTCATTTTAAAAGTGTAAAAATAAATAAACAAATAAACAGAAAACAGATTCGTAATTAAACAAGTAAATAAACAAGAAACAAAAGCAGATAAGCAAGGAACACACACACACACACACACACACACACACACACACAGAAAAAAAGGAATATACAGATGACTAAAAACAGTCAAATGACGGACATAAAACATGGAAAACTTAGTTTTAATGAAACATACATTTAAAAAGCCTAATATAATATATATATATATATATATATATATATATATATATATATATATATATATATATATATATATAATATATAATATATATATATATATATATATATATATAATATATATATATATATATATATATATATATATATATATATATATATATATATATATATATATATATATATATATATATATATATATATATATATATATATATATATATATATATATATATATATATATATATAATATATATATATATATATATATATATATATATATATATATATATATATATATATATATATATATATAATATATATATATATATATATATATATATATATATATATATATATATTCGTATATGAGCTTAGTTTTTCTTTTTGCAGAAGGGATTTGTTATCAATGACACTTCTATAACATCATCATCATAATTATCATCCTCATCATCATCATCATCTTTATCATCAACATCATATTCATCTTCATCCTCATCCTCATCTTCATCTTCATCTTCATCATCTTCAACGTGAGCAACAAAAATAATAACAGGTTTGAAGGGAAACGGAAAGTAGCACCTGCAACGACGATTGCTGTAGCTACAACAACAATAGCAAAAACAGCAGCAACACCAACAACAACAAAGCATCAACAGATAGTATTAGAATAAAAATAAATAAATAAATAACTGGATCAAGAGGTATTATAACTGAAATGACAACAGAGACTTTAACAAAACTTTATAACGACAATTGGAAAAATAAGAAGAAAAAACAATAATAAGACTAACTTGTGGCCCAGTGGGACACCTGCCCAGAAGAGGTGGTTAACCCCTTTTTTAGCCGCCTGCACAAGCCTTCCTGTCAGATGCATTTGATAGCTTCCAACACCTGCTTTAGCAAGTTCAATGTTTTCTAAAAGGACATCATGTTTTAAAAAATACTATTAAATTAAAAAAAAACAGAAATTTTATGTTAATTACTTTATAATAGTATGGCAGATGTGTTGGAAGCCAATTGTTTGCGTATTATTTTATAGTTAGCATATTTACACATAAACACTTTTTGCATACCACACACACTCCTATATATATATATATATATATATATATATATATATATATATATATATATATATATATATATATATATATATATATATATATATATATATATATATATATATATATATATATATATATATATATATATATATATAATATATATATATATATATAGTGTTCGGTAATTGGACTGAATTGAAAAAGTGAGACTGTGTTACACAAACTGGAAATTAATATAAATATGTCGAATTATATAGAATTTACATTGAAATTTATTAAAATAAAATCCTTGCTTCAGCTTCGGAGTAAGTTAATCTCCAATTCCACACTGCAAAAAATTGTCCTAACGAATCGTTGAGACAAGTGACAAAAATGTCACAACAAATTTTTTCAGTTATTTTTCTAATTAGAAAAATAAATGGGTGAAGCGACTTTCTTATGCTAAACATGTCTTTTCTCTATTGAAAATTTTATTGTGACATTTTTGCCACTTGTCCCAACGATTCGTTAGGACAATTTTGCATTAATAGGAAGTTAACTCTCAACCGATGATGGATGGAGTAGTGTATGATTGGACAGTGATTGGAACTACCCATGCACACTTCACTCAAGCATCTCCTAAGCAAGAGAATTTGTCCAGAGAAAGATAACACCCAATCGATGATGGGTGAAGAGGTAGTGATTAGATATCCTGACTATGGACCGGCCCCGGCCCCGGCCCTGGCAAAATTCCAGCCCCGATCGGTCCCTAATCCTGACCTCACGTAAGAGTATAAGAGGTAGAGTGATTTTATTCTAGTTTATAAAGAAGCTAAAATAGAATGTTTGGATGTGTTTAAGGTGAATCATTTGTGGTATATGAAACAAATGATCGAACACTTACAAGTCATGCCAATAACCACTCTATGTGTAGAGTCGATAATAGGTTTGAGATGCCCTCTCTGGGCAATGGCGGCAAAAAAATATCCCACCCTAATAATACCGCAACCACCTTATATATATATATATATTATATATATATATATATATATATATTATATATATAATATATAATATATATATATAATATATATATATATATATATATATATATATATATATATATAATATATATATATATATATATATATAAAACCAGGAAACATTAAGTGAGTATTTTAATGAACACACTGATACCCATGAACATTAACAGCTACGCTCACCTTCAACTGAAGCAACATATGGCATGAACTTAAATTTCTTTGAGCCAAACTGATTTTTTAAGAGCCCAGCTCCGAGAAGAGTTATTTTATGGAGAAGGAAAGAGAAGAGAGGAGAGTGAGATGAAAGAGTTTTCTCTCGTAAAACATCCCCTTTTATTAGGACAAATAAAAAGAAGAAAAAAAAAGACAAAAATGGGAAAAAAAACTCCCTGTAGGGAAATGGAAAAGAACGAAGACCCCTTCCTTGCCTCTTTTTATATACAATGTGATACTAATATAATAACATAATGGAATAACATAATGGAATGTAGATTATAAACCTGAAATGAAGGACGTTATCTAATGGTTTGATTAAAATGAATTTTTACCCTACAAATAATATACATAATAAAACACTGAACGTGCTTTCATACATGCACACTCACACAATATATATATATATATATATATATATATATATATATATATATATATATATATATATATATATATATATATATATATATATATATATATATATATATATATATATATATATATATATATATATATATATATATATATATATATAATATATATATATATATATATATATATATATATATATATATATATATATATATATATATATATATATATATATATATATATATATATATATATATATATATATATATATATATATATATATATATATATATATATATATATATATATATATATATATATATATATATATATATATAAATTAGATTAATCTCTGGTTTTATTTGTTGTTTGTACTCTCCTTCACTTTTGTTAATCAGGGCTGCCGAGTCGCAACAGCAACTGAAGATCTGAAACCGCAGTTGGACCCAGAAGCTGAAGAACCGCAGCCGCAGTTGGACCCAGAAGATGAAGAACCACAGCCGCAGTTGGACCCAGAAGATGAAGAGCCGCAGCCGCAGTTGGACCCGGAAGCTGAAGAATCGCAGCCGCAGTTGGACCCAGAAGATGAAGAATCGCAGCCGCAGTTGGACCCAGAAGATGAAGAGCCGCAGCCGCAGTTGGACCCAGAAGATGAAGAGCCGCAACCTCAGTTAGACCCAAAAGATGAAGAGCCGCAGCCGCAGCTGGACCCGGAAGCTGAAGAACCGCAGCTGCAGTTGGACCCAGAAGCTGAAGAACCGCATCCGCAGTTGGACCCGGAAGCTGAAGAACTACAAGAAATTGTATTTATCAAGAGCAGGATAATTTTTTTTTCAAAAGAAGATTTCAGGAAGAATGCAGATCATGTGAAATTCCTTTAAAATATATACACACAATATATTTTCATACTCGAGTTTATTTTTCATGATTTTCACATGACCTACTGACCTAATACTATTGTGATGGAACGCCGCCTTGAATCGTGTAAATATCATGTTATAATGGCGTGAAATAATAATCTGAATGAGAAGAATCTATGTCCAGTTATTTAAAATTGGGTTCCATTAGTCCCCCAGTAGGAAAAATTGTCTTGAAGTTTGTGCCTTTTGGTATAGGTTAGTGTCTTATAGTAGGTTAGTGCGTTAGTGCCGTGTAGCAGGTTATTACCTAGTAGTAAGTAGTGGCCAACCATATTTAATCTACAGTAATCTCCTTCTTTCTTAAGTTTTGTTTAAATGTGCTAACTTTGGCCTACTTAATATTTCAATGAATTTTTACCCTACAAATAATATACATAATAAAACACTGAACGTGCTTTCATATATACACACACAATACATATATATATATATATATATATATATATATATATATATATATATATATATATATATATATATATATATTAGAATCCATAGAAAGGTACTTAGGACCCATATTAATGCCCTGTGATTCTAGTATGAGCTCCAAGCAAACACACAAGTACCACATGACATTCGGTTTACCGAATGTTATTATGTTATTATATTAGACAATTAGAGCAAGCATAAGTTTGTATAATAATACAAACTTATGCTTGCTCTAATTGTCTCATTGCCTAATAAAATTGTCTCACTTACATTACATATACAATAATTTGGTAACTAATATAGCCAACAATACTCCTTGAATGAAATAAGTTGAGGCTAGCTATGAAGCCTGTTAAAAGTCTATAAACAAATAAAATTTATTTCTTCTAATAGACTATAAATACGAAAAACCACACCTGGAATTTTTTTTTTTTTTTTTTGATAAGTTTATTGATATTTATTCCACCTTCCTCTATTTAGTTTAAAAAAAAAAATTTATTGATTTAGAAAAAGTAATATTTTATTAACGAACGATTATTTTTTCCCTCCAATTTGTTCAAATATTCTGATTTATAATTCTGATTTAAAAATTCTACAAGAAAAAGCAAAAAGATGTCTAACTTTTATTATATTAAGCCGGGTTGAAGGAGTTAGTTAGAGATCAAAAGAAAAGAAAAAGTGTTTAAAGTATAGGAGAAGAAGCCAGAGTCTAATAATTTTTAAATAAAAGAGTTAGAATCGGAGTCAGAGCCAGAGACGAAGCCGATGCCGAGGCCGATGCCGGAGCCGATGCCGGGGCCGCTGCCGGAGCCGATGTTTCAGCAGACAAATACTTACCGACTCCTCAGACCTCTATCTATCTATCTATTCCTCGTTTTTTTTCACTCTTTCTCTCTCTTTCTCTCTCAATCTATCTATCTATCTCAATCTTTTCTTCTTTTTATCTTCCTCTTTCTTTCTCTCTATCTATCTATCTATTTTTTCCTCGTTTTCCTCTCTCTCTCTCTCTCTCTCTCTCTCTCTCTCTCTCTCTCTCTCTCTCTCTCTCTCTCTCTCTCTATTTAAAACCCCTTTTCACATCTTCACTCAAATAGAAAATTATTTTATCTATTACAGAATCTTACTTATTAACGATTCTGATGTGCAAATAATATTTTTTTTTCATATTTATTTCATAACATCATTATTATTTATAATATTGCTTATTTTACTTTATTAATTTTTTTTTCATTTACAATTCTGTTTTAAACTAGCTACCTTTCATTACTTTGATTATTGTAAATTATTTATTATTATTATTATTATTATTATTATTATTATTATTATTATTATTATTATTATTATTATTACAATTTTATTTTAATGCTCTCTCTCTCTCTTCTCACACACACACACACACACACACTACAATCTATCTATCTATCTATCTATCTATCTATGATAAATAATACCACTACCAATACTACTACTACTACTACTACTACTACTACTAATAATAATAATAATAATAATAATAATAATATTTATTATTATTATTATATATTATTATTATTATTATTATTATTATTATTATTATTATTATTATTATTACTTCTAGATAAGTAGGAAGTCCCTACAAAACGCTGTAAGCGTACAACTACATCTTGCGATCTTTTTTATTTTTCAATTTTAACTTCTGATTTTAAGTAACATTTGTTCAAAAGTAACTCTCAGCTTGACTAAGGTATCGCTTGTTGGAACAGCTGCTCATAATCATAACACACACACGCACCTACACATACATATATACACACACACACACATACACATACACAATATATATATATATATATATATATATATATATATATATATATATATATATATATATATATATATATATATATATATATATATATATATATATATATATATATATATCAGTGATGTGCGAATCCGAATCAGGATTTGATTTTTGGATTCTGATTCTGATTCGAAAATTCCAAAATTAGCTGTTTTCAGATTCAAAGGTGCAAGATTCGGATTTGAACTCTGATTCGAGAACTTCAAAATCCATCTGGATTCGGATTCCGGATCGAATCCATTCATTTACATTAGCATCAAAATTTAAAATTCTATCTTTTTTTCTCCTACTGATAAAAATTAATTAATTAATTATCGATAGGAGAGCCCTGGAGTAACTAACCCTTGATCGTTCTTGAAGTTCTTAATGGAGCAGAGAAAAAAAATAGTTGTTTTCAGTGTGCCTCAAAGAGTCAGTTCTTCCATCTCTGTACTCGATATAATATTCCACACAACTATGACATCTTCGTAAACACTCATTTCAAATCTTTATATTTACTAAATAATTCTCGGTGTATCTTTTTTCTCGTGATCTTGTAAGGTATTAGATTATTTTTCTTTCAAAGCAAGTTCCTAAGAGATTAGGTATTCTGAGGCAATTTTGAAATTTCTTCACTTCACTCCTTTTCCTTTCTCTTAATAAGGGGGTTGTTCATTCGTGTATGGAGCACACTTCACACACCTAAGATAGTTCCATTTGCACAGCTATCCTTGAAAAAGTAAAATGTTTGGATTTTCGTCTTATCAGCTATTTTGTTCTTACTAACATTCTCAGGATATTTTTCTTTTGGTGCGTCAACCGCAATTACAACGGACACTACTCTTCTGATGCCCTTTCTCATATCTCCTCCGATGAGAAGGGCTCTTGAGATACGCCTTTCCACACTCTCTGGCACCAGACATAAACAGTACGCTTAATCTTACATGCACTCCGCTTGCAAAGTTTGGAACTCATTCCCTTTTTCTATTTTACCAATTTGTTTTTACAAACACACTTTCAAATGCTGTGTATTCGGGGCATGTAAGTTTTCAATTTGACCAGTCCGTAAAACTTCCCAATTTTGTGATAATTGGTAGTCCTTTGGTCTTTGATATATATATCAGTGATGGGCGAATTCGACAAGTTTTGAATCCTAACCCGGCAAGTTTTAGGATTTCTTGAATCCGAATCCAAATCCGGTGAATCCAGAACACTCGAATTCGAATCCGAACTCACTTGCCTGAATGTTTCAAATCCAAATGATTTTAATATATATATATATATATATATATATATATATATATATATATATATATATATATATATATATATATATATATATATATATATATATATATATATATATATATATATATATATATATATATATATGTGTGTGTGTGTGTGTGTGTGTGTGTTTAATTCCCTAGTGTAAAACTGAGCAAACAGCATTATTTCTCGTAATTACATTATGAGGTAGCGAAGAATCGCATGGGGAAACACGTATGTAATAAGTTTCTGGTCATGATTTGAAGGGATGGACATATGGCGTTCAAAATAGTCCATTTTAATTGATTGAGATTTCGCGCTCGAATTGAGCCAACGTCAAAATTGCATTCAATGCAGCCACTACGAAGGATTTCCGTCCGCAATCCTAAAAAAAATCAAAGCAAAGGAATATATTAATGAAATTGCTTAGGTATGCTATTCCTCATGATTTAATTTGAATACTCATATATTCAATAATAATAATAATAATAATAATAATAATAATAATAATAATAATAATAATAATAATAATAATAATAATAATAATAATAATAATAATAATAATAATAATAATAATAATAATAATAATAATAATAATAATAATAATAATAATAATAATAATAAATATATAATAATATAATATAATAATATAATAATAATAATAATAATAATAATATAATATATAATAATAATAATAATAATAATAATAATAATAATAATAATAATAATAATAATAATAATAAATAATAATAATAATAATAATAATAATAATAATAATAATAATAATAATAATAATAATAATAATAATAATAATAATAATAATAATAATAATAATAATAATAATAATAATAATATAATAATAATAATAATAATAATAATAATAATAATAATAATAATAATAATAATAATAATAATAATAATAATAATAATAATAATAATAATAATAATAATAATAATAATAATAATATTATTATTTCATGAAAATTGTACCTATTTCTAAAAAAAATTAACAAAATATTATTAAATATATATATATATATATATATATATATATATATATATATATATATATATATATATATATATATATATATATATATATATATATATATATATATATATATATATATATATATATATATATGTGTGTGTGTGTGTGTGTGTGTGTGTGTGTGTGTGTGTGTGTGTGTGTGTGTGTGTGTGTATTATTTCTCTTTTCTTTTAATTTTATTTTGGTTTTTCCCAAAAAAAAAAAAAAAAAAAAAACGAAAATAAGAGCGAGTTCGTATCGACATTCGTTCGTTGTTGTTAATTGAAGAAAAAATAAGAAGCGAAAAGATCCGGCTTGGTCGTAGCGGACTTTCTGCATCGGACGTCGAAGAGGCAAGAAAGCATGTCGAACAGAAAGTATTTGCTTTCTAGAGCACATATACACACACACACATACAGTCAATGGAAAATATATACATATGCTTGCGTGTGTATGTATATTTGATGGTATCTGTATATGTATGTGTGTGTGCTTTGTCGTACGAATATATATATATATATATATATATATATATATATATATATATATATATATATATATATATATATATATATATATATATATATATATATATATATATATATATATATATATATATATATATATATATATATATATATATATATATATATATATATATAAACTTAGAAACGGACAAAAGTATATACATATATACATATGAGTATATATCTGACGGTCGCTGTATATCTTAAACTATACATGTAAGTGTAATTTCCCGTACATAGTAACATTTACATACACATCGTCAAAAAATATACGAAAGAATACATACATTTACACATATAGGAAAAATCTATAATGTGATTTAAAAACAAAAGAAAGAAAATAAAATAAATAAACAATATTAAATAATTAAATTAAACTGAACAATTATTGTATAAGTTGAAAATTTAATCTGGGTCTTCCGTTCACGTTGCAGGAATTTTATATAAAGGTATTATCCACCCTTGTATGGAGTACTGCTCTTATATCGAGGAGGGGTTTGGGCTCCAGTTCCACCCTTCTTTTGGATAGGGTTGAGTCTAAGGCTAAAAGACTAGTAACTGTCTCCTGCTTTCAAACTCCATTGACCCTCTACCTATGAGTAGTTGCCAGATTTTTTTGAAAAGTAGCTAAATCTGGCACCTGTCGAAAGCGCAACCCTTACTACTCCTATGTCACGTTACATTGGAACACGATATCGTTTCTATAAGTATTAAATACAACATCAGGTGTTCGAGGGAGTTGACCTCTCACATTCCACCACCATTGTGTCACTCCCGCAACACAAGTGGACCCTTACTTGCTCAAGAACTTTCTGTGAGTATTGCAAACTCTAAATTGTGGTGTATCCTTCTTTCCATGCACCTCTGTTCTGTGGAACTCTCTGCCATCTTCTTTTTCCTGCTGTATTTAATCTTCCTCTCCTTAAATCCTCCGTCTGACCTCTCCTGAAGGATACGCGTT
>SEYY01023013.1:20000-40000 GCA_009176605.1 Armadillidium nasatum | reverse complement strand
CCTGCCATTGTAGTACCTGTAGAAAAGAGATAGCGCGCCAACGTCACGTCGCAGAGACAGAGGGTCAAGAGAGTTTGAAAGTAGGGGACAGTTTATTAATCTCATAGCTTTTGACTCAACCCTATCCAGAAGAGAGGAGGAGCCAGAGCCCCCCCAAATGTGAGAACAGTACTCCATACAAGGGCGAATAAGACCCTTATATATCTGGAGTAACTGCTCAGAAGAAAAAAACTCTCGCAACCTGAACAGAACTCCCAGCTTCTTAGAGGCAGCTTTAGCAACCATTGTGATATGTGGTTTCCAAGACAGTTTGTTGTTTATGTTTAGACCAAGAATGTTAATGTTATTTACAGGTGAGACGGGAGAGGCATCGAAGAGGATAGGAAAGTTAGGAGGTGTTTTTGAGAGGGAGATATAAAGAAGTTGAGTTTTTAAAGAGTTGAATTTCACAAGGTTGCTATGTCCCCACCGGGAAATTCCATGTTAATATAGGCACAGACTCCACCATTTAGACGGAAATTGTGAAAAAAGTTGTAGTTAGAGACATTAAGATTGCTAGAGAAAGAATCCCTGTCCAGCTGGGTCTCAGACAGAAGTAAAAGGTTAGGAAGAGAGGTAGTGAGGTAGTGTTCAACAGACGCGAAGTTAGAACGAAGGCCACGAACGTTAGCAAAGGTAATAGAAAGCCCCCGTCCACGCCCAGCCCCACGAACATTCAAATTAGGCATTTAAAATATATATATATATATATATATATATATATATATATATATATATATATATATATATATATATATATATATATATATTATATATATATATATATATATATATATATATATATGTGTGTGTGTGTGTGTGTGTGTGTGTGTTACAGAATGTGTTTATGTAAAAAATTAATGAAATTTTCTTATATTTTCCGTTCTATAGGCGAGGAGTGTATTCAGTTAATAGAGTTTATTTAACACTTGTACATATAATTAAGTCAGACTCGCCTTGGTAATTATCCTTTTGTATTGTTATAAGCCTAATAGAAGGAGAGACATTTTAGACAGAGAGAAACAGAAGGGGGAGGGGGAGGAGGGCGAGGGGGATGAAGATACAGAAATATACAGAGGAAGGGAAAGAGTAAGAGTCATCCCATATAATAATTGTTATGGTATTCTAACTGCGTGATTTCTTCCTATATAAAAACTGGTTTGTGGGGCTTTTTAACAAGAAATGGAAAAATACTCTAAATGAAGTGAATGTGTGTGTGTGTGGGAGGGGGGTATAGGGGGACATATGTAGTCAGAAATTCTCCCTCCCTTTTCTTCAATTGTTTTATACACTTTACAAATATTACAAAAAAATTTAACAAACAAGCTCCAAGAAGTTTTTATAGTCTTTATTTTTATTTTTACAACTCATCTTATTTCTAATTATTTCGCACTTGAACTGCTCACCGGTGCGGTGGTGTGCGGTGCGGTGCGGTGCGGTGCGGTGCGGTTCGGTGCTTGAAGCACCCTTCAATTTCAACGTCTTGGTGGGGTGCGGTGAGGAACGCAACAAGTTTTTTACTCAAGGTGAAGTGCGGTTCGGTGCGGTGCGGTGAGATGCAGTGCGGTGCGGTGTGGGGTGGGGTGCGGTTAATAAAATTGCGACTCTCGCCCAGACCTATTATCATCTTTTTCTTCAAAGTGTTTCGCTATTTGAAGAATATTCTTACGTTTATCTATTCTTATGATGATCTATTTTTATGTTGATCGATTCTTATGTTGATCTATTCTTATGTTGAACTTTTTATGCTGATTTACTCTTGTGTTGATCTATTTATGCTAACATTTTATTGTTATGTCGATCTATTCTTATGTTGATTTATTCTTATGTTGATCTACTCTCATGTTGATCTATTCTTATGGAGATCTATTTTTATGCAGATCTAAAATTAGGTTGATCTACATTTATGTTGATCTATTCATATATATGTTGATCGATCCTTATGTTGATCTATTTATTTTGATCTATTCTTAGGTTGATCAATTTATGTTGATTTATTATTATGTTAATCTATTTATGCAGATCTATTCATATGTTGATCTATTTATGCTGATCTATTCTTATGTTGATCTATTTATGCTGATCTATTCCCTATGTTGATCTATTTATGCTGATATCATATGTTGATCTTTTTATGCTGATCTATTCTTATGTTGATCAATTTACGCTGATATCTATTCATATGTTGATCTATTTATGCTGATATATTCATATGTTGATCTATTTATGCTGATCTATTATGTTGATCTATTCATATGTTGATCTATTTATGTTGATCTATTTATGCTGATCTATTCTTATGTTGATCTATTTACGCTGATCTATTCTTATGTTGATCTATTTATGCTGATCTATTCATATGTTGATCTATTTATGCTGATCTATTCTTATGTTGATCTATTTATGCTGATCTATTCATATGTTGATCTATTTATGCTGATCTATTCTTATGGTTATCTATTTATGTTGATCTATTCTTATGCTGATCTATTTATGCTTCTAAAATAACTGTTTACTTAAATTCTTTTTTATTTTAACTGAGCTCGTAATTTTGGACATTTTATTACCATAGTAGAATCTTTTCTTCTATTTAATCTAATTTTTTTTTTCTCATTTCACTATATTTATACTGCTGTAAAAATAAAGAGCTTTTTAAATATTTTATTATTATTACTTTCATTATTATTATTATTATTATTATTATTATTATTATTATTATTATTATTATTATTATTATTATTATATTGTTATTATTTTTATTACAATTTTTATTATATTATTTTTTACAAATTATTATTTATAATTATTATTATTATATTATCATTATTATTATTATTATTATTATTATTATTATTATTATTATTATTATTATTACTATTATTATTATTATTATTCATCATCATCATTTATAATAATAGAATTAAGTAAGAATAGAATAAAAATATTATTCTTATTATTATTGTTGTTATTACTATTATTACAAGTTTTAGGCATTTGAGATAAGATGAAATTTAATATTTATATGATCGTTTAATTTAAAAGACTAATTTTAAAACTCTTTTTATTCTATTAGCTTAAAAGCTTCTAAACTTATTACGATGCAGAATCATCCTAATTTATTCCACTGTAATTAGCACTATGTGAGGTATATATATATATATATATATATATATATATATATATATATATATATATATATATATATATATATATATATATATATATATATATATATATATATATATATATATATATTATAACCGCTCCCAGGAAGGGTCTAAGACCCTGTCAGAGGGGCCAGCACTCTTCTCCATTCCCTCCTGTCTTCCAACACTCTCTCCTCCATCAGTTCTTGCATATATATATATATATATATATATATATATATATATATATATATATATATATATATATATATATATATATATATATATATATATATATATATATATATATATATGCACGTGGTAAAATACATTAAAGGAATTATCAATTATCTGGTTGTTATCATAGCCATGTATCTTGCCTCTCTAAAAGCACCAAACTATTTACACAAAAAAATGTATATTACTTTCTAACACGCAAATACGTGCACATACGCAATCTCATATATATATATATATATATATATATATATATATATATATATATATATATATATATATATATATATATATATATATATATATATATATATATATATATATATATATATATATTAGAAACAATTTTAAGTTAATAAAATTTAAATAATAAAAATTGTTATTTATCTCTCTCACGCATGTTCAAACACACGCTCTCTCTCTCTCTCTCTCTCTCTCTCTCTCTCTCTCTCTCTCTCTCTCTCTCTCTCTCTCTCTCTCTCTCTCTCTCTCTCTCTCTCTCACACATACCAACACACTCTCTTTACAATAAGTTTCATCTGGGACGAGAGAGAGAATAGCATACAAACAAAAACAGAGAGAGAGAGAGAGAGAGAGAGAGAGAGAGAGAGAGAGAGAAAGCGTGTTGAAAGAAGCAAAACAGGTACCGTCAGGGACCCTTCCCTGAACAAAAACGATTTTTTTTTTTTTTTTTTTTTTTTTTTTAAGGGAAATTACCGAATTCATAAATTAATTTCAATTTAAATATAAAAAATTAATATACATTAGATTAATTTTTTTAGCATTCTAATAAAAAGAATAAAAAAAAAATTTTTTATGTGCGATTATTACTGATTATTTATTAATCTAATTATTTGTCATGACTTGAGTCATATCCGGATGTGTATCTGCCGAAATATTTCATTTATATCAGTATTCGCAAATATTACCATATATATATATATATATATATATATATATATATATATATATATATATATATATATATATATATATATATATATATATATATATATATATATATATATATATATATATATATATATATATATATATATATATATATATATATATATATCAAAAGGTATTTTGAAATAGCAAACCTTAAAATATCCTTAAAGAAAAGGATATCTCAAGGCCTAAAAAGGCGCGCCGAAGGATTCCCTTCTACGTTGATCCTTTTCTGTGCCTACAAACCATAACATGAGGGAGTCAGAGCCGAGCCATCTGTTCTTTTGAGTCATAGGATTCATTCCAGGTGGCAGGATGCGGGTAGAGTCCTTGAGATCGTCAACTATTGTCCCCCAAGTCATTGCCCTTATCCCCCAAACCTCCGCCGCTGTGTGTTCTTCTATACACGAGAAACTATTGGTTCCCGCGCTTAATTTTGGCGGGAAGAAGTAAACGAGCCACATATCCCCCATTTTTCCGTACGAAATTATGTTCACCCCCCCTCATCTTGTAGTAGGTAATAGGAGAGTAGGGGGACATAGGAGGGACTAGACAATACTTACAAACTAACAAACCTACGTAGCATAAGACTGTTTTCTGATTGGTCGATTTTGTGAGTCTCGCAGCCATTGGCTCGTATAGCTACGGTGAAAAGCATGTTAGGCAACATTTCAATATCAATAAAATGTTAAAAACTGCTTTAAAATCTTGCTTTAACCACTTACGAATTATATTATTTATATCTACGTAATCAAATTTCAAGATACTTGTAATTAAATATATTTTTATCTATAAAAAGAAACATAAACTTATTAAAATTTCAAAACAAAAACATAGGTTGGCATTTCAACATTGAATGTATTGAATTCTTCTATGACGTCGGAGACGTCCGCGTAACCGTTACTGAGAGCCAGACGTAAATATTCCGCCCTAGTAAGAAGTAAAGTAGTTCTCCGTGTGCCAAGCAATAAAATTACAGTTTCCTTACAGTAAATATTAAAAATAAAGTAAATCTATCTTCTCCTTATAAAAACACATTCAGTTCACGTATTTTAAAATATGATTTAAAGAAAATAAATTTTTATAGTGTTTTTGCACCTGCGGAACAATATTGTTTCCATGCAGATATCAATGCATTACAAACGGATTTTCTTGAAACCGAAACAGCATCAGTCACTCTCTACTCGTAGATGTGAGAAGTAAAGTTGTCTCATTTGTTGAATCAACTATGACACGTGAAGTTTTGTAAACTGAATTACGTGTTAATATTTTATATACAAGATACTGTGTTTACTTATGGTCATGATATTAATTTCTGTGTTGCAATTAATATAATCTTATGCATAAGTGGGGCTTACCAAAACATATTTTGATTTGGTAAGCAGCCTTGTGGACTGCCATATATACTATATATTTTATTAGTAAAATTCATATCATTAAAATATTTACTTTTAAATATTTTTAAAATAAAATCAGTTAAATACATGAGAGTGAAGAATATCTGTGACAATAACATGTGTACCAAAATGGTTAAAGCAAACGAACTCGAATCTATCAGTAGAGTTTCCGCACAAATGTCTGACATCAGTTCAACAAAACATCCCCCAAGGAGCCCCGTTAATTTACCAAGTTGCGTTATTACCACATCGAAATTACCGAATAGACCCGCACCTTCCTTAAATTTGCAATCCAGTGTCACTAATGCTAGATCGTCACCTTCCACAACTAGCAAAATTGCGACCAGTAGATCTACAAATGCCAATGCAAGTTTATCTACAGTCAGCACTGTTGTTGTAAATAATACAAGACCTATTTCAAAACTTCAAAATAGGCCTTATTCAAGACCAAATTCCATTCAGATCCTCAAGCCTTCAGTGCCCAATAGGCCTTCAAATACATCAGGAGGTAGTATTATTTTTTTATTATTTTTGTTATTATTATTATTATTATTATTATTATTATTATTATTATTATTATTATTAAGGTATTTTAGATTATTCAATGTTATTTTAAATTTTAATAAAAAAAAAAAAAAAAAAAAAAAAATTTTTTTTGAAAAATAAATTACGATGCAAAAAAAAAAAAAAAAAAAAAAAAATCTGGGGTTTTTAAGCCCCGATTTTGACCAAAATATATATAGTGACATTCCTGAAGATAAGAAATGTTTTCTTGAAACACTTTCAAAAATTTAGTTATTTTTGAGCATTCATAGGTTTAATAAAATTAAGCCTCAAGGAAGGATGAAGCAATAATTGATTCTAATTGATTATAATCAATTATTGCCAATTATTTTTTAAAGTTAGCTTTAAATATTTAGCAGATATTCTTTAAGAAATTAATGCAATCGTATATATATATATATATATATATATATATATATATATATATATATATATATATATATATATATATATATATATATATATATATATATATATATATATATATATATATTATATATAATTCCTTAGACTAATAAATTTTAATTTTTATATTAATTTTATATAGTATTAAAATTAATTATTTTATTTAAAATTTTTTTTTATAATATTAATAATTTTATAGTATATTTAAAATGAAAAATTATTATTATTATATATTAATATTATTATTATTAAAAAAAAAAATTATATTTATTATATATATATATATATATATATATATATATATATATATATATATATATATATATATATATATATATATATATATATATATATATATATATATATATATATAGTGATAAGCCACTCTATACCATGGCGCTATAGGAATTTCGAAAACAAACTGAATTGATTAAATAATCTTTGGCTTATAGTAGGGGATGTTCGGTGTAGTTAATTTACGTTAAAAGTTTTAAAAATACCCTCAACACACACATTTACACTCCCTCCACCTCCCTCTTCCCATTTTACAACATTCAGGTCGATTATTTCGGGGTCAGACTTTGTATAATAAGTTTGAAAAATGATCTCTGAAGCAGTTTTCACGTAAACAAACGATTATTATTATTTATTTATTTATTTATTTATTTATTTACTTACGTAATTGCTTTATAAATTTTATATATATTTTTTCTGATCGAAATTTTATATATTAGAGACATTTCTGCGAATTTAACTTCGAAAGTATATTAATAATATAATATATATATATATATATATATATATATATATATATATATATATATATATATATATATATATATATATATATATATATATATATATATATATATATATAGAAACAAAAAAAAACGTCCTGTTCTTTATAGTGGAAAATGTAGTTAAGAAACTACCTGTTAACTTTTCAAAAACTGTTAAATCATATTATGTACAAATTGTGTAAACTATATTTGTACAGATCTATGTTTTCGTGTTCGGTTACATTTGAGATTGAATTCTGAAAACCAAACATGACACTTTCTCACGACCTTTTCCATTCGGTGGTGTCGCTTCGTTCTTAAAAGAGCCCAAATCAGTTAAAAGGCCCATTTCATTATCAGTTTGTCCTATTATGCATTCTCACACACACACACACACACACACATATATATATATATATATATATATATATATATATATATATATATATATATATATATATATATATATATATATATATATATATATATATATATATATATATATATATATATATATATATATATATATATATATATATATATATATATATATATATATATATATATATATATATATATATATATATATATATATATATATATATATATATATATATATATATGTTGGCATTTTAGCAAGCCTATTGTTATTTCTTTGAGATAAATAACATTGATTGAGTTTAAATGTGAAATTTAATTAAAATTCTTGGACACTTTATATTATTTTTTATTATTTTAAATTTTTAACAAAAAAAAAAATATTTTATTTTTTTTAAAAAAAAAAAAAAAAAAAAAAATAAAAAAAAAAAAAAAAAAAAAAAAAAAAAAAAAAAAAAAAAAATATATAATATATATATATATATATATATATATATATATATATATATATATATATATATATATATATATATATATATATATATATATATATATATATATATATAGTTAGCTGTATGCTGATACGTATATAATAGGGTGGGTTGACTCTGACTCATATTTCACATTGTAATCAGGGAATGGGACTTAGGCCTATTTTTAAACAGTTGTGGCAATAGTTTGTTTAAAAGCATCGAGATAAGCTTACGCTCTTTCCTTTCTTTCAAATCGTAATGGTTTAAAAAAAAAAAATAGTTTGTGACAATAATAATAGTCTCGTTAAGATGTATTAACTTTGTTATTCTCAAAAACTTCATATCAGTTCTGACCTGGGAATGGGCTTCCCGTGTATTTGATAAAAGTTTCCTACTTATATATATATATATATATATATATATATATATATATATATATATATATATATATATATATATATATATATATATATATATATATATATATATATATATATATATGAAATGTAGGGGGTGTAATGTGTTAAAAATTCCTGGGTATTTTATAAGTAATGTAAAAATAACTTAAAAGTATTATTTTAAAGTTGGACATTATTTGTATTTGTATCAAATAAATTAAATTTAGATGTTAATTAAATTCATAAAATACTTGGTGTAATATTCTGGTCCTTTAAAGTCAAAACCTCCTCCCCAACCCCCCCCCCCCACTCTCTCTCTCTCTCTCTCTCTCTCTCTCTCTCTCTCTCTCTCTCTCTCTCTCTCTCTCTCTCTCTCTCTCTCTCTATATATATATATATATATATATATATATATATATATATATATATATATATATATATATATATATATATATATGGTTCAGTAATGAACTGAAAGGCATCAAATTGAAAGTTCTTTTGTTCTATTAATTTGAAAATTTTTTTTATTGATTCATCTTTTTCTTCCTCTATTTCTCTACTTTTACTTCTTCTATTTCTACTTTTTCTTCTTGAACTAATACTACTTGGCTCCTATTATTTTTCATTACATATTCTTTCTCATTTTTTTCGAATATATATATATATATATATATATATATATATATATATATATATATATATATATATATATATATATATATATATATATATATATATATATATATATATATATATATATATATATATATATATATATATATATATATATATATATATATATTAAAATTTAGGAACAAGTGCATTTTTAATTTTTTAAAAAAATATATATATAGGCATATATATTTTGTGGTAATAAAAATAAGTTTTTCATCTATGGTCCAACAGAGGGCAGAAGACTAATTTTAAGCCAATAGAAAGTCTATCTTGTATTACAATTTCTGTTTAGCTCCTCCCTTTTTCCAATATCTACTTGAACTGTAAAGAAATAAATTCCCTATATTGTGGGTATTTAGTTGGGGAAACATTTAATTTCAGTGTTTGTCCAAGTCGACATACGTTTGGGTCCGGAACGGTTTTGCCCAGCCTCTCGGAAATACCATTTAGCTTGGGTAGGCCTAATTTTGAATTGAGTGTCCTTCTGCTCAGGAGAGAGAGATTGTGTTTTTTAGTCGTTTCTAGTTCTTTTTTTTATATATATATTTAAAAAAAATGCCGCGTAGAAAGAAAAATCAAAAATCGAGTGGGAAACGCAAATACAAAAAACAAAAGAAAAATAATAAACCTAAGTCTCAGATTCCTAGAATTGAAGATCTTCCAGAAAATCACGGTAGGCATACATAGTAAATTAGCTTCTTAAAACTACGCAAGTAATATATATATATATATATATATATATATATATATATATATATATATATATATATATATATATATATATATATATATATATATATATATATATATATATATATATATATATATATATATATATATATTGTAATTTTTACAGTTTTGACGCAAATACGGACGGGCGTGTTGTACGACCTTGGACCTGTTTTAGGAAAAGGGGGCTTCGGCACTGTATATTGTGGATGGCGAATTAGAGACAATCATCCTGTTGCTATGAAGCAGATCGCTAAGAGCAAAGTTTCCGCGTGGGAGATGGTAAGATTTTTTAATTTTATTATAATACTTATTTTTCTTTAATCCGCGTGGGAGGTGGTTTTATTATATTTATTTATTTATTTATTATTGTACTGAGAACTTTGAACCGCTAGAAATGAGCGAGACTTTAAACTACACGTGCATCTTTATAAAAAAATATGTATGTTTGTGTGCGCGAGTAAGTAGAAAGAAAAGCGACCAGAGACAAAATAAAGAGAGAGAAACAGAGAGTGAGGGAGTTTAGAAGAAGAGAGTACTTGGCTTGTTGCTACGCCAGGAATGGCAGGCTAATATGAGCAGAAGCAGCAGCAGCAGCAGATGACTAAAAGGACTCTTGGGTTGCGTTGGGATAAAATAAAATTAAGGAGGGGCTATTTCGAGTATATATATATATATATATATATATATATATATATATATATATATATATATATATATATATATATATATATATATATATATATATATATATATATATATATATATATATATATATATTATATATATATTAAAGAGTATATTACATCAAGAATATTTAAGCTTTGTGTGTCTATTTTTGTTTATATTAAGTTCATTGGCTCTTTGACGTAAGATTAAGTAAGCATAAAAAAATTTCTTTCTCAAAACTATTGAAATCAAAGTATAAATTTGTAAATATAAAAGGCATTCTTTACTTTATTCAAGCGTGTTTAGAGTATCTGTTGTTTGTACATTTGCGCGCGAAATATGTGTCTGTAAAAGAGAGTGAGTGTGTGTGTGTGTGAAAGTGAGTGAGTGAGTTTGTGTACATAAAAATTAACGCGCGAACCTAATAGTGGTATAGGAAGTTCGAAAACTAGTTTTTTTTTTTCTCCCAATTTTAAAGAATTTATTTTATTTATTTTTCTTTAACGTGTTTCCTAAGGTGATTTAAGAAATGTAGGAGACTCTCTCTGGTGTTAGGGGGGGGGGACTGAGAGTGTGGGGTTTGGAGTTGATCGGAATTCGAGCTTTGAAGGTTGGAATTTTTACTATTCTGCTTATTAAGTGTTGGAGGAGGGGGGAGAGAAGGAGGGAATGACCGCCGTATGTAGTTAAGTCGAGCGTAGTCTTCGTCATGTGGGATGGGGGATGGAGAGTTTTAAGAAATCGAGGTTTTCGGGGGAGGGGGGGGGAGGTTTAGGAGTGCTTTGGACTTCGATAAGACTGACCGATGATGCACCGTTATATATATATATATATATATATATATATATATATATATATATATATATATATATATATATATATATATATATATATATATATATATATATATATATATATATATATATATATATATATATATATATATATATATATATACTGTACACCGATTGGTCAGCAAGTTTCCTTTCCCTATTTGAAGTTTATGAATTGGGAGAATATTTTTAAGGTGGTTGAACTGAAAGGAATGCAACTGTTGGTTTTTTTTCGGTCAGGCGTAGCGTCTTTCTTTCAGGTTTTCAAATAATAATAATAATAATACCATGAAACTATTTTTCAGTTTTCCCATTTTACGCATTCGCTCGTGATTGTTAAAAATATTTTTAGAATATGTTTGATATTATCTACTATTTCCCTTCCCCGTTACTGTAATAAAGTTGTTTCTCCCTTTCCAATTTTATTACGGTCTCTTAACATCTTACTAGACTTTCTTTACTGTTTATATTTTACTCATTCTAGACAGCTTTATTTATCCACGTTTACTAATTTTCTAAGCATTCTTACAGAAATACTTTATTTCTAGTTTTGCTATTACCTTCTTGATGCTACTTGTTGTCATTAATTTCTTGTAGTTTCTATCATGATTTAACCATAGTTTGAGTTTTAATTCTTTCCTGAGGACCACCAACTTGTGTTTCTCTTATCATGTCGAAAAATAGAAGTATCTCCATCCGTTATCAAAAGGTTTAACATTCAGAGGATTTCTTAAAACGTTTATCATCTATTATAGTCTGAGACTTGTAAATAATAATAATAATAATAATAACAGCAACTTCCTCCGAAGAATATGTAATAATTTCCCCAAAAGATCAGGAATGACCATAGGTCTAAACTAAAATTACACCATTGTAAGTTAGAAATAAAAAAAAACAAAAACATTTTTTTCTCAATGATTGTTTTCTCCTTCGTTTGTCTTTTGTTTACTTCACAAGTACACGTACCAGCAATCTAACTAAGCAAAATTCTTCAAATTTCCCTTGGGATATTTTTATTTTATTTTATTTATTTTTAGTACTTTTCATTAGTTCTTGGGTCATCCACTCTTTGATTCCTTTCGCAGTCTTATCTGGCCGCTCTTCAGCATCTAAACATTGAGGATTTTTAGTTTATCAGTGCTTGTTTACCATTAAGGCTCTAGTGTTTTTGATTTTGATATTAAGCTTTTACGACATATAAATTATATGTACTTGGAAAATTGTGTATCTTTTTTTTTATGAAAGTCAAAACCTGACTTTCCTGATTAGTGTTCTTTGCGAGTCTTGCATATTTCCTTCATTCTGGCTTATGAGACCATCAATTGCTTCTCTTGTTATTTACTCTTGTACAAAATTAATATCAACCCTTTTTAAACACCCTATATTACAATTTCTTCAGGACACTAGTTTTTGGTTTCCTTTCATCTCTAAACTAATACTAAATTTTCTTTAAAAACTATATAACAATTTCAAAGTTGCGCATACACAGTTATTATTCACATTCAGCAACCGTAAACCATTCTTTGAATTAGTCAGTATCGTTGCAGACATTTTTCTTAACTATCAACCAAACATGAAACTTTTTGTGGCATTTCATTTCTATATTTCTTGGAAGTCCTAAAAATGTTGCTGCATTTTCTGGCCGTGGCTTTTTCAGTTATTATTATTTTTTTTTTTTTCTTAGTTTAATTCTATTTTAGCTAAAGACAATACTAATACCAATATATATATATATATATATATATATATATATATATATATATATATATATATATATATATATATATATATATATATATATATATATATATATATATATTTGTTTAATTAAAGTGTGCTTGACTTGTCTGCCTAGAGTTCATGGCGCTCATCTCATTTTGGGGGTTTAGGGGTTTGAAAGGAAAGCCTTTTTTTTTTTTTTTTTTTTTTTTTTTTTTTTGGAGGGAGGGGTGGAGGGGGGAGTTTAAATGAACATTCCAACAATATTTTTTTGCTCGTAGACTTATTGTATGTAAGGCGCGAACATTCAGTACATACATACATTACTTACATACACGTTCTTTTTATACATAATAGCACATCGCTATATATATATATATATATATATATATATATATATATATATATATATATATATATATATATATATATATATATATATATATATATATATATATATATATATATATATATATATATATATATATATATAATCTGTGCTATAGACTTGTTTCTAGGAAACTAAATCCTTAGAATAAAAAGTGGGGACATAGTGAGAGTAAACCATTTTTTAATAATGAGAGTTTTCGAATCTTAATAGATTCTAAAACAGAAAAATAGTAAAGCATTAATTAAAACTATTAAATCATATAAAAAATAGTAAAATAAATCAGTAAATATACACGAGCAAAGCGAAACTAAAAATTGTAAATTATACCTTGACCGCAAGAACATCGCTACATAAAAATAACTGAAAAAGAAAAAAAAAAAAATTCAGTGAAAGGAAGGAATGCTAGAATTTTTTTTTTTTTTAAAGCAAAAAAACCGAAGTCATGAAACATAAGTACGATAGTGAGAAAGTAGATAAGAGGAAATTGATGAAATTTTTTTTTTTTTTTTTTTTTTTTTTTTTTTTTTTTTTTTTTTTTTTTTTTTTTTTTTTTTTCAAATAGAAAAAAATTAGTTTAATATTTGACAGTAAGGACCATAAGAATATATAGTAATATTAATAATTAACTACAATCAATCACAACCAAAATAAGAATAGAATTTGTAATAATAGTAGTAGTATCAACACTAACAACAATAATAATGTGATTCATTGTAATTATTATTATTAGTAGTTTTTAAAGGTTTACACAGAAACCGTCCGCATATATATATATATATATATATATATATATATATATATATATATATATATATATATATATATATATATATATATATATATATATATATATATATATATATATATATATATATATTCTTTTTGCAGGTAAACGGTAAGATGTTACCTCGTGAAATTTCATTGTTATTGAGGGTTGCCCACGTACCAAATGTTATCCGTCTCCTCGACTGGCTTGAAGATGACGAATCATTCCTTCTAATTTTTGAACGCCCTGAACCTTGCAAGGATCTCTTTGACTACATCACAGAGAGCAAAAACATTCCGGAGTCAGAAGCGAAACTGCTTTTCAGGCAGGCAGTGATTCTCGTCAAGGATGTATATGAAGCTGGAGTCTTCCATCGTGATATTAAGGATGAGAATTTGCTTGTTACTGTAGATTCTGCAGGAAAACCTGTCCTCAAGCTAATTGATTTTGGTTCTGGTGCTCTTGTAACTGAAAAATCTTTTACAGATTTTGATGGAACGAGAGTGTACTCCCCTCCTGAGTGGATAAAATTCAACAGATATCATGGTCTCCCAGCTTTGGTTTGGTCTTTGGGCATTCTTCTTTTTGACATGGTTTGCGGAGACATTCCTTTCGACCATGATGATCATATTACAACCGCCAAATATGAATTTAAACCCAATATACGTTTAAGCGAATCGCTAAAACATTTAATCCACTGGTGCCTGCGAATACGCCCTTCAGAGCGACCTACCTTAACCGGTATTCTTCAACACCCATGGCTATTCATGCAACCGAGAGAGCCCGATGAAGGATCAATCGACAAATATTCAACATCTTCGGACGACTCACTTTGATGACCGAAGTTGAAGCTAAGCAACTAGATTTTTAAAAAAAAAAAATATTCTAGGCTAGTAGAATTATCTAGTGTAATAACGCGACAGTAAAATAAACTCCCCAGTTAAATACCTCCGTTTCTCATCTCAAACAATACTTAAAGCCATTGGAAGGACAAATCTTGCAAAGTCGTCGGAAAAATAATTAATATTCCTTCATTCGTATAGTTTGACATACCTGATATAGTGGTTCTTAATTTTTGATCTCGTTTCACGTATTTATTTATTTCACTTTTGTACAGTGCATTCTAATTATTATTATTATTATTATTATTATTATTAAGTACTGAAACCTCGCGATTTTTTATTTATTATTATTATTTATTGTTATTATTATTATTCACTAAGTACTCTTGTTTTTATAGATTGGTGGGAATAATTTTTATTATTGGCTGATCAATTCTCTTGCCAAAGTTTTACTTTTTTTTCTTTCCCCTCGAGCAAACCAAAGCTTTATATATATATATATATATATATATATATATATATATATATATATATATATATATATATATATATATATATATATATATATATATATATATATATATATATATATATATATATATATATATATATCGGTATTTTTCATACCGACACATTACCATTTGTATATAGTTGTCACACACTGCTTCTGTTATATATATATATATATATATATATATATATATATATATATATATATATATATATATATATATATATATATATATATATATATATATATATATTAGATAAGTGAATGGAAAGAATTATAAAATAGTTATATTTTCAAAATACAGTTTCGAAAATTTAAAAAAAAAAAAAAAAAAAAAAAAAAAAATTTAAAAATTTAAAATTTTATTTATATATATATATTTATATATATATATATATATATATATATATATATATATATATATATATATATATATATATATATATATATATATATATATATATATATATATATATATATATATATATATATATATTATATATAATTAAAATTTTTTCATGTTCCTAAATAATGTTTCAATTTATTTTTTTAAAATTTTATTATTTTTTTTTTTAAAAGAAATTTTTCTTATATATATATATATATATATATATATATATATATATATATATATATATATATATATATATATATATATATATATATATATATATATATATAATATATAATATATAATAATTTTTTTTTTTTTAAAATTATTAATCAAGGCATTATTATTATTATTATTTATTATTATTAGTTTATTTTTAAATTAAAAAAAAAAAAAAAAAAAAAAAAAAAAAAAAAAAAAAAAGTTTTTCTTTTTTTTTATTTTATATATATTATTATTATATATATATATATATATATATATATATATATATATATATATATATATATATATATATATATATATATATATATATATATATATATATATATATATATATATATATATATATATATGTTGAAAGTAGTTCCCAAAAATTGATGAATGATTTAAAGTTTTAGTTCTTTGCTAATGATTAGAATAACCATTAACCTAGTTTTTGTGGGCATTTTTTTTTTTTTTTTATTGCAGCATCGTGTCTTGATTGAGTAAAAGTTAAATTTTTTTTTTTAAAAAAAAATTTATTTTAAGTTAAATTTATGTTAAAAGTATTACACGATTAAGATTCATATTTTTTTAAAATAAAGTTTTAAAAAGTATATATTTATTTAATGTGTATTCCTTTGATTTTTGTTGTATAATTATAAGTAAGGGGCAATATGTAGGCCTTAGTTCCTCTGATGGTAATTATCGCTTGGATAAGAGGCAAACTCCGTCCTTAAAATTACTTGGAGGTAAGATTGTTTTATTTGAATCTTCTGCTACTTCAGCCTAAAGGAATATTAAACTTTGAAAAGTAAAAATATTAAAAGCAATATTTAAAAATTTTAAAAGTTAAAAAACTTATGGCCTAAATCACTTTTTTTTTTTTTTTTTTTTTTTTTTTTTTTATTATTATTATTATTATACAGAACGCCACCACTCACGGTCAGAGCCCTTTTCAAGATTTGTGGGTTATAACTTTTATCCCTTTTTTTTAAAGTTCTCTTGTTATATATATACTTTTGTTTTTTAATGCCTGTTATATATATATATATATATATATATATATATATATATATATATATATATATATATATATATATATATATATATATATATATATATATATATATATATATATATATATATATATATATATATATATATATATATATATATATATATATTTACTATCGCATTTTGACAGCTGATGGAGATTGCGACAATTTTTTTCTTTGAATACAAAAGAATGTAACGTACATCTATGAGCGTAGACTGAGAATAGGGTGAGGGAGATGTAAAATGTTTCATATTTACCTGAGACTGATATATTGTAAATTTATGGGACTCGATTATATAGAATGTAATCAGGTAGCGAAACTACTGGCAGTCTCGATGACTGAACGTATTACTAACATATCGGTTTTAACCTTTCTCAATAAAATTTTAAGGAAAAATAAAACACCGCAGCGTGCTTGAAACTTTTGTTACATCCATAACTACGTTTTTCCTGCTCTCACTACATAATAGTAATGTTCTTTTGCTTTTGTTCTGTGAAGTGAATATAGTGGAAGGAAAATCGTGTTTTGTTATTTCTGGATATTTGAATGTCCTCAAACGCATTTTTGTGTTCCTAGAGGAATGATCGATAATCTCTTATTTTTTGAGGATCGAATATCTTATTGACACCATAATCATTCTCACGAAGCACGATTGTAGCTGAACTGATTTTAAAATGTTTTGTGTAGCCTTTTATTAATCAAGACAAATTCCTAAAACTTTTGATCCTTCTTTATACTCGTATCATTCATAAATCTTTAAACTTCATACTGGAAAAGTAATTTTAAATTAATTATTATAATATATATATATATATATATATATATATATATATATATATATATATATATATATATATATATATATATATATATATATATATATATATATATATATATATATATATATAAAAGGGAGAGAAAAAGTTAGCCTTTCGATTAAGTCGACATTTTAATTAGTTTTATGTCCATTGACAGAATAAGTTCGCGTAAAAAAAAAAAAAAGTTTGTTTATTGTCAGTTCGCTACAAAATTGGAAAGAAAAATCCTCATTGTAAAACTTTAAATATGGACGCCATTTAAACATTCGTCTGTTGACAAAAGTGGATGTCACTGACGCAAAAAGAAAAAACAAAAATGAAGGACACGAAGAATCGAAAATAGGGAAAATGTTTAGAAGCTTTTAAATGATCTTGTGAAGAGAATGATTTACAAAATGAGGAATGGGGTTGGGTTGCCAACAATACCTGATCCAGAGAGGTATGTTAGAGTGAAAGGCCTAGTAACCCGGCACCTTTCTGTTTCAGTGCTTGCAACAACTCCAGGAACTGCACCTGAAAATGAAAACCTCGAAACTTGATCTGGAACTCTAGAAAAATTTGAGTTTTGAGCTAGGTGAGATGGACAATGCTAGTCCCATAGCAGGGTTGAAATCCTGCACACAATTTTAAAAAAGGTATGTTTTGACCCACTCTAAAATGTCAAGGACATTTTAGGGTGGGTCTGTCATTGGAAACCATTGCGGAGAAAAACAATTTTCGAGAAAACTTGAAGAAAATTTAGAGCCCATAAGGAATGTCCCATTTATAATTGGAATGCCCTTTTTGGGATATATATATATATATATATATATATATATATATATATATATATATATATATATATATATATATATATATATATATATATATATATATATATATATATATATATATATATATATATATATATATATATATATATATATATATATATATATATATATATATATATATATATATATATATATATATATATATATATATATATATAATATAATAAATATATAATAATATAAAAATATATATATATATATATATATATATATATATATATATATATATATATATATATATATATATATATATATATATATATATATATATATATATATATATATATATCAGAAAGAGATTAGTTCGCTTGGTGAGAGTCTATGGTTCGATTCTTCATTGTCATCCTAAGAAGCACCTTCATATTGGTTATGGCAATGCCCATGAAGTACAAGCTTATATATATATATATATATATATATATATATATATATATATATATATATATATATATATATATATATATATATATATATATATATATATATATATATATATATAAAAGAATTTTAATTTTATTTAAAGAAATAAAGTGACAAAATTTGAAAGATTGAACAAAAAAAACAAAAAAATAAGAGAAACAAGAAGAAATAAATTAGTTTTAAACGAGGAATAACTGAAAAAATAAAAGAATTTAAAAAAAATTAAGAAAAAAAATGCTAATAAGACTTTTGTAATCTAAAAAAAAAAAAAAAAAAGAAAAAAAAAAAAAGGTCCAATATATAGGAAGAAAAAGTCAGTCAGCACTCATTACTATTTTTTTGTATTAGACAATTATAGGTTTTTATAGCGATTC
>SEYY01023013.1:0-15000 GCA_009176605.1 Armadillidium nasatum | reverse complement strand
AATATATGAGGCGTGTATTGCTGCACGAGGTCAACATTTTGAATAGCTCCTCTAAAGTGTAAAAATAATAATATTTAATATGTTCTTTTTTTTTCGCAATAAACCTTGCCCAACTTGCTGTTTTATTGGACTTTCCTGTATGTTTCTTATTTTATGTATACTGTAATTTTTTTGTTCTCTATGTGTATGTATTTGTGCTATACATCTATACTGTTGTGTATACAATGCAATAAATACAGTCTCTCTATATTGCGATAAGTCAACTGACACAGTTAAACAGTTGTACTGTGTGGAATTCCTAACCTGAAGTTGGCATAGGACGAGAGACTCTTTTTTTTTTATCCTAGTGTTGGTCTGCTCAACCACGGGTTCGAGTTTCGCCAAACAGTTCTGAACCACAGTTTGGCATTTCAAAATCATAAACAGTTTTGTCAAGAGCCAATATATATATATATATATATATATATATATATATATATATATATATATATATATATATATATATATATATATATATATATATATATATATATATATATATATATATATATATATATATATATATATATATATATATATATATGACTAAATAAAAAGGTGAGAGAGAGGGTGAAGAAGAAACAGAGGGGAAGAAGAGAATTCATAAAATTTAAATAAAATTAAGTATTCATGTGTATGAGAGAGGGAGTGAGAGAGAGAGAGAGAGGACTTTGGCATTTCTTTATAAATTCTTCTTCAAATATTTTTTTATTATTATTTTTTATTTTTTATTTTTTTATTTTATTATTTTTTTTTTTTTTTTGAAAAGTTTGAGTTTTTGTCCATCCAGATTGTCGAATAATTTTTTGAATTTCGGTTTTTTGAAGTCGATTTTTTCAACAATTTATTTATTTATTTATTTATTTATTTATTTTTTTATTTTTTAAAGAATTATTGAATTTTTTTTAAATACATTATGTGTAGGTATGGTAGATTTAGGTGTTATATATATATATATATATATATATATATATATATATATATATATATATATATATAATATATATATATATATATATATATATATATATATATATATATATATATATATATATATATATATATATATATATATATAATTATTATTGTTACTATTATTACTGAATTTAATAGTATAGGACCTACTTTTATATTTTAAACCTGTAAATGTACCATTTCCTGAATAAAAGTTTTGTGAATTATTTATTTAATTATTATTTATTATTATTATTATTATTATTATTATTATTATTATTATTATTATTATAAGATGTAATGAACGAGTTTGTTTACAAAAAGGAAAAAAAAATAGCAAAGTTTATTTAGACAGATCAAATTGCAAACTCGAAGAAGGAATTTAAGTTGCGTGACATTCCCGTTAATGTCGAAATGTGTATAATTCCTTCTGCAGAAAAAGAGCCTGCAGAGACGCGACTCTAAAATCACTGTCTTCTTCTCACTCTAATTTGCAAAGCTTTAAATAGACAAAAAAAAGACAGAACAAACATTTTTGCTATTGGGAAAGGCTCAGTAAATTGGGACAAACATTTTTAGGATTGGGATAGGCCGGCCAAAAAAAAAAAAAAAAAAAAAAAAAAAAAAAATTTGGATTGTCATGGGAAAGGTTGAGTCAAATTTTTGAGCTGTCGATCGAACCATTATTAAATGTTTAGTTCGAGAATATATATATATTATATATATATATATATATATATATATATATATATATATATATATATATATATATATATATATATATATATATATATATATATATATATATATATATATATATATATAATATATATATATATTTGTGTGTGTGTGTGTGAGATTTTGGTGGATATATATATATATATATATATATATATATATATATATATATATATATATATATATATATATATATATATATATATATATATATATATATATATATATATATATATATATATATATATATATATATATATATATATGGGTGTGGGGGTTGTAAGTATAGGTGTATGTATGTGTGTGTGTATTTAAAATTCAAAAGATAAGAAGGATTCAACTATTAGATGATAAATAAGCAAAAATATTTATATTAAAAGCTCAGAAGCCTAAAACAGTTGAAATGAAAATAATAGAAATATTTTTGACTTTAATAGAAACAGATAAAATAAAATTTTGAAACTTTAGGATAAATTGAACGATATTATGGAAAAGTATTATAACCCTCACACAAACACAAATACACCAAAAAAAAAGTGCATTGTATATATATATATATATATATATATATATATATATATAATATATATATATATATATATATATATATATATATATATATATATATATATATATATATATATATATATATATATATATATATATATATATATATATATTAAAGAAAGTGTAAAAGTAGAAAGAAATAAGAATGATAAAATTTGAAGGAAAAATGTGGCAGCGAACAATATATAAATCAATAGCAAAATTTTTTGCTCACCTTGCAACGAATAAAAAAAAAAAAAAAAAAAAACCTCCTTGTGTAATAAATAATAATAATAATAATAATAATAATTTTTTACATAAATAATATAGTGAGAATAAGATATAATATCGATATTTTTTACATAAATAATATAGTGAGAATAAGATATAATATCGATATCAATCGTATAAGTATCGATGTTGTCTATTATTACACCTAATTAATCGAAACAGCAATTACAGAAGAAAAGATTAATGAAATTCATTGAGAAGAGGCACACCTTCGAAATGAGTTTGCCTAACCCCATCCAGGGTGTATAAATAGACCTAAAGACCGGCTGGAGTTTACACACACACACACACATATATATATATATATATATATATATATATATATATATATATATATATATATATATATATATATATATATATATATATATATATATATATATATATATATATATATATATATATATATATATATATAGAGAGAGAGAGAGAGAGAGAGAGAGAGAGAGCTGAAGTTTAATTTTGCATTGAATATTAAGAAAGATCTAGAAAAGTTTTTCTAGTTTTTTTTTTTATAATAATTCAAATATAATAAAAAGATAATTGGTCCAATTAAAATTGCTGAAAATTTAAAAGTTAAGACAATGGAAAAGTTAACATTTTCTGTGCTTATTTCGCCTCATTGTTTATTGAAGAAAGATTAGGTAATTGTTTAGAAACTAATAGTTGCTCTTTCCTTGTGATAAGTAGGCTTACGCCTTTCAGAATTTGATACTGTAGTAAAAGAAATGAAGTCTTTATTGAAAAATATTGATCCAAGCAAAACAGAAGCCCCTGACGGTGGAATCTAAAGCAAGGTCGAAATTTTAAAGATATTATATTTAAAATAAAATAGATTAAGTATCTAGAATTCTAGATTCTAGTTTAAAGCCATTATATTTAAAATAGACTAAGTATCTAAATTGTAGACAATATATTTAATTATTAAACGAACATTATTATATAGTACATCGTGACTAAAATTGATTGTTAGTTTATAGTTGTTAGATGTGAGGGTTTTTTTTTTTTAGTAGCAGTGGTTAATTTTTGAAATGGTTTACCACAAGGTATGACTGATAGTAACTTTCTCTCAACCTTAAAGAAAGAGTTAGATCAATAAATTGATGATGTAGGCATATTATGACTCACTCAAGCTTATAAAGGTCATTTATTCCTTTCATGAGTATTTTTGATAAACCTTTGAGGATTTTGCTCATTCAGTTTCGTATATTAGCTCCGTTGACTTATTTCTTTATAATTTAACTTAAATAGACTTGACCGCTATGCTCAGTCTTATATGTACTCTACTTGTAAAGACTGGAACACACTCCCTTTATCTGTTTTCCCAGCTTCTTTAACTTGTACAATTTCAAACGCCGTATATCGGGACATGTCGGCCTTTAACTTGACCAGATTTCCGGTATTTCCCCAATTCAGGTGGAAATTATTGGCCTCTGGCTTTTGCCCGCTAGAGGTAATTTAAAAAAAATTCATGTTTAATTAATTATGGAGTTGGGTAAATTATTTGCACGATGAAAACACGAGATATTCGAAATATTTATCAACTTTACATCTTCTAAACCAGCTTTTCTCAACCGGGGTCTACATGGACCCCCAGGTAACCACAGAAACTTTGAGGGAATCTTCTATTACCCATCCTCGCATTCAGGTCGCCCAACAAACATATATGATCTCTATTATCAAAATTGCCCACATACTCACTCAGACTCTCCCAGAACGCCTCTCTCTCCCTTTCATTTGTTCCCTACCACTGGTGCATATTTGTAGAATGAATGAGGAAATTATGGTGGGCAAGGTACTTAGATACGAGGTGGATGGGTTAGGGGGAGGGGAAGACCAAAGTGGAGATGGATGGATGAAGTGAAAGAAATTTAGAGTGGACGGAATTTGAATTTAGAAGGGTAGTAGACTTGCGGAGGACAGAGTGAGTGAAAGGGGATGAAAGGTATTAACGGGTATGTTTGTGAGGCAATTGTGGCGAGCACCACCCCACTAAAGTGGGAAAGGTGATAAGTGAATATATATATATATATATATATATATATATATATATATATATATATATATATATATATATATATATATATATATATATATATATATATATATATATATATATATATATATATATATTATTAGAGATGGATCAAATATTCATATTCGTATTCGAGAATAATCGCATATTTTTATTGCCCGTATTTGTGTTCGTATTCGAAATTTTTATCCGAATACAAAACGAATATTTTATATTATCGCAAAAATCAGTTGCACTCGTTAATATTAGAATGTGAGATTTAAATGAGTCTCTATGAATGTACGATAGTTCAACCAATAAAGTTGAACCTATGACATCCACAGAAAAAGATTTGCCAACAAAATGCATTAGTTTGCTGAAACCTTTTGAAGATAGCACAAATAAGTTGAGTGATATATTTTCATCTATATCTGAAGAGCAAGGAGTAATGAAAACAAAAGAAACTCTCTTGGAAGAAATTACAAAAAGGTTTGGTCTTGTGGATGTGGATTTATATGCCACAGCTACAATAGTGAACACTTGCAAAACTTTTTATAAACTGTGTCGATTGAACAAAAATGCGGAGACATTCAAAGTACAAAGATGAAATAATCTAAGTCTAAAACAGAAGAAACCTTAACTAATTAACTAAAAAAAAAAATCTGCACCAACATAACTTTATCAGAAGCCAAGAGCAATATTCTTTCTTCTAGTAATGATTACGAGGAGGAATGTGTATCTTAGGAAATTTCAAAAAAAACATTAAGATGTATCTAGATGATAAAAGAATACCTCTGAAGGGTACCCCACTTGAATGGTAGAAAAACCCATATGAAGTATCCTAATATTTCTGTATTAGCAAGGTCATATCTTGCTTGCACCCCTCCCCCTCAAATGTTGCAAGCGAGCGCCTTTTTAGCGATGGTTATCTGCTGATGAAAAACTCTCCAGGCTCTCACCGAGACGAGCAGAAAAGTTATTATTCCTCAAAAATAACTTATCAATTTTAGGATTAGAAAATTGAAGATATAAATACTTCTTTGCAAAGGTCGTTGATTGAGGAAAGGGGTTGGTGGATGCACTGTAAGAGGGCCCACGTCCCGTTTGCTGCAAACGTAGCTAATTCCACCTCCAAATTCTTATAAGAAATAAGGTTGGTGCAATATAAGATAGGTAACTTAAAGTCGTCAAATATTTATGTTGAAGATAGAATAAAAAGAATGGGTTTCATAATAATTGTATTCGCGAATCATAAAAAAATTCGTATTTACGAATATATAAAAAAAAAAATTCGTATTCGTATTCGTGAATATAAAAAATTCATATTCGTTCCACCCTGAGATATATATATATATATATATATATATATATATATATATATATATATATATATATATATATATATATATATATATATATATATATATATATATATATATATATATATATATATATATATATATATATATATATATATATATATATTATAAAACAAAGAGCACAGTGAGTTATTCGAAATATTTGATTATAAAGCAAATATTATAACGCTCATCAAAACAATTTTTCCTTTCTTCTTGTATGTCATTGGGATTATTATTATTATTATTATTATTATTATTATTATTATTATTATTATTATTCACTTCAGTCCCTATACACTACTATAAAAAAACAACACACACACACACACACATATATACATATATATATATATATATATATATATATATATATATATATATAATATATATATATATATATATATATATATATATATATATATATATATATATATATATATATATATATATATATATATATATATATATATATATATATTATATATATATATATATATATATATATATATATATTATTTTATTAATCAGCCCTATTTACATACCCACCCACACCCCATATTATATATATTATATATATATATATATATATATATATATACTATATATATATATATATATATATATATATATATATATATATATATATATATATATATATATATATTGTGTGTGTGTGTGTACATTTGCGTGTAAATGTGTAAATGCTACGTAGAGGCTTGCGTAAATTTGGAGCTCATTCACCTTACTCTATGAGAGTATTTTATCGTACCTGAATGAAGCAAACCGGTTGCAGACGAGATCACATGTTTTGATCCACGCCTTAAATAAAGGATGATCGCGACTCAAACTAAATTAAAGGACGTTCTCCTCTTCCTTTTCTCAAATGATTGATAACCGTCGATTTCCTGCAGGACTCGTTGCTACTCATGGGAACAGTCATCTCACGAATGAGCAATATCGTAAACTTTTCCAGGAAGGAGAGATATATATATATTATATATATATATATATATATATATATATATATATATATATATATATATATATATATATATATATATATATATATATATATATATATATATATATATATATATATATATATATATATATATATATATATATATTTAGTCTGCTAGAGTGTTAGCAGACTTTAATTTTTACCTATATATATATATATATATATATATATATATATATATATATATATATATATATATATATATATATATATATATATATATATATATATATATATATATATATATATATATATATATATATATATATATATATATATATATAATAATTGTTTATTTATGACTTTTATTTTACTATTATTTTTTTTTTATTATTATTATTATTATTAATATAAATATTTTGGCTTCTGAAATGTCTATGATCAACTTAGAACAGGGGTTCCCAACCTTTTTAAGCTTGTGGGCCTCCTGAATCCTAACTTTACATATGTGGCCCCCATATACTCATATTTAATATTCCTAAATTAAATAAACATTTTTCCTTGAGGACACCCTCAAAGCTTCTGTGGTCCCCTGGGGGGGCCCATGTGAATCCTGGTTGGGATACGCTGGTCCAAAAGTCCCTTTCAGTTCGATATTTCCTTATTCATTCAAAGTATTGTATTTTACTCAGTTTTATTGCTGAAAAAAACACCGATGGATTCATTAATTATCATTATATATTTTTTGTTACACTTTAGATGGACAGAAAATGAAGAGTGAAAAAATTAAATACAAATGAAAGATAAGTATAGAAAAAAGAAGAAACAACAAAAAGGAGAAAAAGAAGAAGGAAAAGTCATTAATTCGGTTAATCTCGAGTTGACTTATGTTCATTTTAATTATTCCGACACAGGCCAATTTGTTTACGTGGGGCTCCATCCCCCGTACCCCTAGACCCGTGAGTGGTAGAAAAATAAAAACGAATATGCTTAAAAAAAAAAAACTTTCCAATAAGATTTTCTCATTGAAAAAGGTGTGATGGTATAATTCATCAGAATTTTTTCTTCTCATAATTCATTTTATTTATTTTTGTTTCCTCTAGTAGGTAAAGGTCATAGATTCACATAAAATTTTTCAGAGATGGGGAAGCATGCTTTATCCTAAATAAGTCAAAGGTATACATACCCCGATACGATGTATTTGAAGTATTCAAGTCAAAGGAAGTGGGAAAACTAGAAGTAGAAGTGTCCACATTTTAAGAGCAGAGTATCCTCCCCGTAAGACTGAGCACAGTGGTTATGTCTAAGGTCAGAGATGGACAGAGGAAGGATTCGACTGTCTGACAAAGCTCGTTTTCCTCAAAGAAGGAGTTATGTGACTAGAAAGTCTGAGAAAAGCAGTGTCCACTGTAATACCGATATTATAAAGTGGGTGAAGCAACATTTCTACGGTCTAAGGTCTATTGAAGAAAGTTTAAAGGTTTAAAGTAGAAGGGTCGATGAAGTGAAAAGAACTAGAATCGACTTTTTCAGTAGGAATTGCATGAGTGAAATCACCCCAGATGTGTGACACATACTCCAATAACTTCATACAAAGACGAACATCTCTATATAGAGTTAGTATCTGGGGGAGATATGAAGAAATCCTAATGAAAGTGATTCTTCTAAGAAAATTCGTTCGAAAAGCAAAAGCCAAGAAAATTAACGACAGACGAAAATTTGTCTTGTTTGTTTTCCAGGATGTTATTGCTGTAAGAAAGACTAAGTAGAGTAAAAAAAAAATCTGAAGGAATTGAGTATTTGTGGCAATGAAAACAACCATGTTTTTTTCTGCTCCAATTTGAAATAGAAGAAAGATCAGAGGTTAGATACATCAAGGCCACTCTCCAAACTTAAGTTATTTGCTGTTGTGTAGGATGCCTTTCAAAATGAAATGTTTTTGAATTTAGGTGTCAGTAGTATCAGGAAGTTGCCTGAGTTTGCAAAATCGCTGCGTTCACCTCACTCTCTTTCCTGACCATTTTCTTTGCGGTTCAGTCCGGCTGAAATTTTTCGAATCCGGGGGTCCGCCGCGAACCGTCAAAAAAATGTCAGGACGGTCCCTGAGAATGCAGGATTGCACGCAAATGCAGAAAAGACCGTTAGGGACAGGTTGATAGATTTTTTCGAGGTAGCTAAATCTGACACCGGTCGAAAGTGCGTAGTATGTAGGTGTCATAATAATAGTAGCGAAAAAGAGAAATTCGAAATTTAAACTTCGTGCCAGACTTTATCGAAAGCAGAAAAAAAATCACCGAAATGCAGAAGAGAAAAGGAATCAGAAAGAAGGGAAAGATTACTACCTGGACAATGCTGACGACCTCAGATTAAAAAGATTTAAGAGGTTTCCAAATCTTTCTGTTAAAGAGAGATAGTCTTTAGAAAGCACCGAGGTTAAAGTAATAAGACGATAGGTAGAGGTGTAAGAGAGGTTCATTTTCACCACACGTTGAAGAATTCACACTTCCATCAGAAAAGGAAGAATTAAAGTTGATTGACTGACTTATTATACGATTATTATACGATTATTACGATTATTATACGATTACTACAACTGGTATGAGAATTATAGATGCATTTTTATAGTATAGATTACACCAATCACCTAACTATTATTCACCCTTCCCATATCTACCCCTCCTCCATTTCATAGTTGCTATCAAATCGGCTCTATGTAATATATATAATCTCTTCCCGTGTTATTGAACCTTATCTTCAGGAAATATATTACCGGTTACCCTTATGTAATTTATATTTAATTTATAATTACTTATTTATATATTTTTTTTTCTTACTGAAGTGTCAGATTTGCATACTAATTATTGTCAATTTCATTTCACATTTACAGACTTGAACTTAATTATTAATTATTAATAATTATTAATAATTATATTTTCTACGGTTATGCTATATATATATATATATATATATATATATATATATATATATATATATATATATATATATATATATATATATATATATATATATATATATATATATATATATATATATATATATATTATATATATATATATATTTAGAGAGAGAGAGAAGAGGTTGAAATTAATCTTAATAATGAAAATTATTTAATTTTCCGAACCTCACACACAATTGGGGTGATGGAAATTTTTTTTCTTCAATTTTGGTCGCATTTAACCAAAATTTATCTGTGGTGCAAGACCTTCTGCAGGAGAGAAGCATTTTCAGCGTCAGTCAGGATATAATTTGGGGTTTCACTGTGGCTCTTTCCATCAATTAATAGAATCTATAAGGAAAATTTTCACCAAAAAGTCAGAGAACGCTGGTAAACTTTTGACTCCTAATAATTATTGATTTTCTCTCTCTCTCTCTCTCTCTCTCTCTTTCTATCTATCTATCTATCTGTCTGTCTCATATATATATATATATATATATATATATATATATATATATATATATATATATATATATATATATATATATATATATATATATATATATATATATATATATATATATATATATATATTCACATAATTAGGTGTATGGTTCTGACATTAACTCTCCTGCCTGAAAAGTTATCAACTGGTCTCTATAGCAGGGGTGGGCAACCATTGGCACGCGGGCGAAACGAGCACGTCAGACAAGTTTTTGAAATATTTTTTAAAAGTGACAAAGGTTCAGGATTGTTTAAAATGTTAAAGGTAAATAATATGTTTTCTTTTTTGTACATCATTTATAAATGATTTAAAATCAGCAGCAGATTATCTGTAATAACTTTTTATTGTGTTTTAGTCATACAAATGTATAAAAGTTCTTCAAATACTTAAAATATATCATATATTATGTTCTCAAAACATTTTGGTAGGCACGTGAAAAAAAAATTTTGTGTCAGAGATTCTGCCAATTTTGGGACGCATTCTCAAAAAGGTTGCCCACCCCTGTTATATAGTATGCATCATTCCTTAGTATTCCTTATTTCCAGGTAATGTATTATATCCTTTTAATAATTTATTTCCTAAATAATATATATATTGAGGGTTTTCTTATTATAATATCGTATTTCTATATTAGTTATTATCAATTTTTTTTCATATTTATAGGCCTGAAGATACCTCAAGAGCCGAAACGTTGTAATGTTTGAAAACGTTTTTTATGGCCTTTCTTTAGGCTTTCTCCTAAGAATTAGATATTCTTGAAACCGATTTTCATCTACGCGATATATATATAATATATATATATATATATATATATATATATATATATATATATATATATATATATATATATATATATATATATATATATATATATATATATATATATATATATATATATATATATATATATATATATATATATATTATATATATATATATATATATATATATATATATATATATATATATATATATATATATATATATATATATATATATATATATATATATATATATATATATATATATATATATATATATATATATTGTCTTAGCAACACTATGCCATCGTCTTATCCTTTCCTTCTGTGAGATTTTGTTGATAATGTATTGCTTCACTCACTTATCTTCATCCTCTTTTTAGTACATGGCTGATATGCTGACACTATATGTCCCCTTTTCCACACTATCCTTTTGAACCATCGAACATTGAATAGGGCTTTGCCCGGAGTGGTGGTGATGTGTAAAAAAAAAATGAGTTTCACACCTGATAACCCAAAACCTCCACAACTCACAATCACTCGAAGAAGGAAATATGCCTTTCGCTTTATAGGAAATCAAGGAAGTACGATCTCGTCCACCCAGTTTGCACCACCGAAGTTCCAAAATAAGTTCTTTGCAATTGGGGTAGGAAGGAGCTTTTCCTGTGAAAGATTTGAAAAGTGTTCGAAAGAACACAGAAATGGAAAAAGTTTAACAGTAAAAGGACTAGAATGTTAGATTCATCACCAGGACGATCAGGGAAAAAGATATGAGCCTGCACTATCTCCTTGAAGATGGTGTGGATAAAGACGTGCTTCGAGAACTAAAAGAAACTCATTGACGGTGGTGAACAAATGAAACAATCCAAAGTGATGATTTCTGAGAAAAGATAAGAGAAGAGAGTGTGTTTTTTTGTATTTTTATTTATCTCCTAACTTTACAGACTATCCCAAATTCTTTAACTATAAATTCCAAAATAGAGCACACTCTCTTCTCTTATCTTTTCTCAGAAATCATCACTTTGGATTGTTTCATTTGTTCACCACCGTCAATGAGTTTCTTTTAGTTCTCGAAGCAAGTCTTTATCCACACCATCTTCAAGGAGATAGTGCAGGCTCATATCTTTTTCCCTGATCGTCCTGGTGATGAATCTAACATTCTAGTCCTTTTACTGTTAAACTTTTTCCATTTCTGTGTTCTTTAGAATACTTTTCAGATCTTTCACAGGAAAAGCTCCTTCCTACCCCAATTGCAAAGAACTTATTTTGGAACTTCGGTGGTGCAAACTGGGTGGACGAGCTCGTACTTCCTTGATTTCCTATAAAGCGAAAGGCATATTTCCTTCTTCAAGTGATAGTGAGTTGTGGAGGTTTTGGGTTATCACGTGTGAAACTCATTTTTTTTACACATCACCACCACTCACGGGCAAAGCCCTATTCAATTGTTCGATGGTTCAAAAGGATAGTGTGGAAAAGGGGACAATATAGTGTCAGCATATCAGCCATGTACTAAAAAGAGGATGAAGATAAGTGAGTGAAGCAATACATTATCAACAAAATCTCACAGAAGGAAAGGATAAGACGATGGGATAGTGTTGCACTACTCTAATATAATAATATAATATATATATATATATATATATATATATATATATATATATATATATATATATATATATATATATATATATATATATATATATATATATATATATATATATATGTGTGTGTGTGTGTGTGTGTGTGTGTGAATGTTAATAGGACAATAATATTTAAGGAAGAGTATCGTATAACCTTCAATTAGTGATAATTGCCTATTAAAGAAAAGACGTCATTGAGATCGGCGTTTAAAGCCCTTCATTTCGTCGGTCTCATTAAATGCCCAAATCGGAAAAAACTTTTCAAACATTACAACGTTTACAATCTTAGTTCTTCAGGCCTATAAATATGAAATAAAATTGATAATAACTAATGTAGAAATACGATATTATAATAAGAAAACCCTCAATATATGTTATTTTGGTATGAATTATAAAAGGATATAATACGTTACCTGGAAATAAGGAATGATGCATACTATATAACAGGGGTGGGCAACCTTTTTGAGAATGCGTCCCAAAATTGGCAGAATCTCTGACAGAAAAATTTTTTCACGTGCCTACCAAAATGTTTTGAGAACATAATATATGATATATTTTAAGTATTTGAAGAACTTTTATACATTTGTATGACTAAAATATAATAATATATTATAATAATTAATATTATTATAATCTCCCACGGAAAACATTTTTCAGCTGTTAGGGAACAAGCCTATTTTCATTTTTTTAAAAAGTCGCCTCTTCTAGGTGCTCTATACGTAATATATTTTGACTCGCTGGTTTTTCGCATATATATTAATTATATAGTATATATCATATATATATATATAATATGTATAATATTATATACTATATATATATATATATATAATATAATATATATATATATATGTATATATATATGAGACAGACAGATAGATAGAAAGAGAGAGAGAGGGAGAGAAATCAATAATTATTAGGAGTCAAAAGTTTACCAGCGTTCTCTGACTTTTTGGTGAAAATTTTCCTTATAGATTCTATTAATTGATGGAAAGAGCCACAGTGAAACCCCAAATTATATCCTGACTGACGCTGAAAATGCTTCTCTCCTGCAGAAGGTCTTGCACCACAGATAAATTTTGGTTAAATGCGACCAAAATTGAAGAAAAAAAATTTCCATCACCCCAATTGTGTGTGAGGTTCGGAAAATTAAATAATTTTCATTATTAAGATTAATTTCAACCTCTCTCTCTCACCCCCTCCCCCGCCCCCCCCCCCCCCCCCCCCCCCCTTTTTTTTTTTTTTTTTTTTTTTTTAAGTTATTATATATACTATTATATATATAATATATATATATATATTATATATATATATATATATATATATATATATATATATATATATATATATAATATATATATACTATATATATATATATATATATATGAGCAATAACCGTAGAAAATATAATTATTAATAATTAATCTTCAAGTCTGTAAATGTGAAATGAAATTGACAATAATTAGTATGCAAATCTGACACTTCAGTAAGAAAAAAATATATAAATAAGTAATTATAAATTAAATATAAATTACATAAGGGTAACCGGTAATATATTTCCTGAAGATAAGGTTCAATAACACGGGAAGAGATTATATATATTACATAGAGCTGATTTGATAGCAACTATGATATGGAGGAGGGGTAGATGGGGGAAGGATGAATAATAGTTAGGTGATTGGTGTAATCTATACTATAAAAATGCATCTATAATTCTCATACCAGTTGTAGTAATCGTATAATAATCGTATCCCGCTTTGGTGAAGTCAGTCAATCAACTTCAATTCTTCCTTTTCTAGTGGAAGTGTGAATTCTTCAACGTGTGGTGAAAGTGAACCTCTCTTACACCTCTACCTATCGTCTTATTACTTTAACCTCGGTGCTTTCTAAAGACTATCTCTCTTTAACAGAAAGATTTGGAAACCTCTTAAATCTTTTTAATCTGAGGTCGTCAGCATTGTCCAGGTAGTAATCTTTCCCTTCTTTCTGATTCCTTTTCTCTTCTGCATTTCAGTGATTTTTTTTCTGCTTTCGATAAAGTCTGGCACAAAGTTTAAATTTCGAATTTCTCTTTTTCGCCAAAATTTCTTCTACTCTTAATACTCTTTCATTTTCTGTCACTACTATTATTATGACACCTACATACTACGCACTTTCGACCGGTGTCAGATTTAGCTACCTCGAAAAAATCTATCAACCTGTCCCTAACGGTCTTTTCTGCATTTGCGTGCAAT